>QXTE01000723.1:9021-44137 GCA_003942145.1 Platysternon megacephalum
GGGGGGCGGTCAGGGGGTGCCGGGCTCTGCAGGGGGAGGGGGCAATGTGGGGGGGGGGGCAGTCAGGGGGTGCCGGGCTCTGCAGGGGGAGGGGAGCAGGGGTTGGGGGTCAGTGGGGGGGCAGTCAGGTTGCTGTCTGCTATTTGCTGAAGCCCTGCCACTCAATGCAGCCTGCTGGAAATCTAGATCAAGCATCTGGGGCAGGATGTGGGGGAGGGGAAGATGTATTTGTTCCCCCACCCCCCAGAGAACCCCCGTCGCCATGGCAGCACCATCCCTGGGGCCTCATGGGGCCCACCCCGCTGGTCGCCAGGGCTGCTTCCCCTCCACTGGCCCGAGCCTCCAGCCCTCCTGTCCCCAGCCCCTTCCCTATGCCCCATCCCTGCCCACCCCAGCCCAAGCCCGTGCCCTGTCCCCGTGCCCCTGGCCGTCCCCGTCCCCCTGCCCCACCCCTGCCTGCCCTGTCCCCGTGCCCCGTCCCCCTGCCCTGTCCCCGTGCCCCGTCCCCATGCCCGTCCCCCTGCCCCGTCCCCCTGCCCTGTCCCCCTGCCCCGTCCCCGTGCCCGTCCCCCTGCCCTGTCCCCCTGCCCTGTCCCCGTGCCCCGTCCCTCTGCCCTGTCCGCGTGCCCCACCCCTGCCTGCCCCGTCCCCCTGCCCCGTCCGCGTGCCCGCCCTGTCCCCGTGCCCCGTCCCCGCCTCGCCTACCTCCTGTGCCACCAGACTGGAGACGCGGACGGCGCGGCGCACCCGGGTGTTCTTGCGGTCGCCCTCGGGCTGCGAGCCACTGTCCTTCCTGCCCTGAGACATGGCAGGTGCTGGGGCCCTCAGATGTGGGGCCCCCCCCTCGTGCACTCACCCCCCCAGTCCCCTCCACACCCCATCCTGCTGCCGGCACCCGGCCACATGCCAGGTCCCCTCCATGGCAGTCCCGGAGCTCCCAGCAGCACGGCTGGGAGCTCTGCTCACACTGACAGATGGCAGAGCAGTGCTGGCCTGCCCGCCCCTATACCCACCCACGGGGAGGGGCCTGCCCTGCCCCCCGCCCTCCCCCTCTGCACAGGGGCTTGCACTCTCCCCTCCCCTCACAGGCTGCTCACTGCCCCTCCCCGCCAGGCCTGTCACAGCATCCCAGCCCCCTCCTGCTGATGGGAAACTGAGGCACAGAGAAAGGACCGGCCTCACCCAGGTCACCCAACGAGGCAAGGGATGAGCTGCCAAGAGGACCCAGGCGTCCTGACTCCCAGCCCCCACCCCTGCTCTAACCACCACACCCTACTCCCCCCCCACACCCGAGCTGGGGATGGGACCCAGACTTCCTGCCTCCCAGCCCCCGCTGCTCTATCCCGCATGGGGAGGGGGTGGGCGCCCTGGGATGCCCGGGAGACCCCGCCCCAGCCCTGGCCATTGCCGACGCTGCTGATTCACCCTGCACCAGCGCCAGGAGCAGGCAGCTCGCGGTGTCCCTGGCAGCTGGCAGAGCCCAGCCGGGGAACACACCGCGCATCCCTAATGGCCAGAGAGCCCCCAGCCAGGCGCCGTCACCCATCGCTGCCCCACGGCGGCACCCACACGCTGCCACAGGCCTTCAGCCTCCCCACAGACCACACCTCCCCTTGCAGTCAGGGCTGGCCCCGTGCCCAGCGTGGTGGGAAAGCCCTGGCAAAGGTGCCACCTAGGGGGGCAGATCTCAGCGCTGGGGGGGAACTCTGTGTAACCAGCCCCCCGCCCCACCCCAGGGGGGCAGATCTCAGCGCTGGGGGGGGGGGAGCCCTGTATAACCAGCCCCCCGCCCCACCCCAGGGGGGCCGATCTCAGCGCTGGGGGGGGGGGAGCCCTGTATAACCAGCCCCCCGCCCCACCCCAGGGGGTGGCGAATGCGGTGAATCCCCCAGCTCCCGCCCATGTGGGCTCTGGTGGACACCCCCCGTGGCCTGCCGGGAGCCAGGCAGGTGCCATGCAGCTCTCCTTGGTCACTCCGTGCTCTGGCCCACCAGAGGGGCCGTGGCTGGATACTCATGGAGTGAGCCCAGCTGTAGGCACGAGGGGATCCCAGCCCACCCACTGCTGTCCCTCCCCACCCCGTAGCAGAGCGGGCATCCCCTGTGTGCCAGGCCTGGCGGCGAGCCCGAGACCACGGTGACCTTGAGTGAGTGCTGCAGGCATAGGGAGGCGGACGGAGGGCTGGCTTGTATGGGCAGCTGATTCATGGCTCTGTCTGGGAGCCCCCTGCCCGCCCGGCCTGTTCCCCTCCTCTCAACAACGTCCCCGCCTGCACACGGCACCGTCTGCTCCGCACGGGCTTCGCCGTGCCCGGCACCCGGCTCCCCCTGCCCTGCCCGGCACCCAGCTCCCTCTGCCCTGCCCCGGCTCCCTGCACCCTGCCCAGCACCCGGCTCCCCCTGCCCTGCCCGGCACCCAGCTCCCTCTGCCCTGCCCCCTGCACCCTGCCCAGCACCCAGCTCCCCCTGCCCTGCCCCCAGCTTTCTGCACCCTGCCTGGCACCCAGATCCCCCTGTCCTGCCCCGGCTCCCTGCACCCTGCCTGGCACCTGGCTCCCTCAGCCCTGCCCGGCACCCGGCTCCCTCAGCCCTGCCCCGGCTCCCCGCACCCGGCCCCGCACCCGGCTCCCCCTGCCCTCCCCCGGCTCCCTGCACCCTGCCTGGCACCTGGCTCCCCCAGCCCTGCCCGCCACCCGCCTCCCTCCGCCCTGCCCCGGCCCCCTGCACCCCGCCCCCCGCCCGGCCCCCGGCCCCGCCCCCCCCTGCCCTGCCCCGGCTCCCTCCATCCTGCCCAGCACCCGGCCCCCCCCGCCCTGCCCCGGCCCCCCCCCCCCCCCCCCCCCCCACCCCCCCCCCCCCCCCCCCACCCCCCCCCCCCCCCGCCCCCGGCCCCCCCGGCCCTCCCCCGCCCGCCCCCCCCCCCCCCGCCCTTCACCCCCCCCCCCCTCCCCCCCCCCTCTGCCCCCCCCCCCGCCCCCCCCGTCCGCCCCCGGCTCCCTCCGCCGTGCCTTTTTCCTGGCACGGCCACCCCCGCGATCTACCCTCCTCCCCCACCCGTCGCCCGTCCGACCTCTTCCTGGCCCTGTCCGGGCGCCCCCTGCCCGGCACCCCCCCCCCCCCCCCCCCACCCCCCCGCCCGCCCCTCCCCCCCCCCCCCCTCCCCGCCCCCCCCCCCCTCCCCCGCCCCCCCCCCCCCCCCCCACCCCACCCCCCCCCCCCCCCACCCACCCCCCCCCACCCCCCCCCACCCCCCCCCACCAGCCCCCACCCCCCCCCCCCCCCCCCCACCCCACCCCCCCCCCCCCCCACCCACCCCCCCCCACCCCCCCCCACCCCCCCCCACCCCCCCCCACCAGCCCCCACCCCCCCCCCCCCCCCCCCCCCACCCCCCCGCCCGCCCCTCCCCCCCCCCCCCCTCCCCGCCCCCCCCCCCCTCCCCCCTGCCCGGCCCCCGCCCCCCTCCGCCCTGCCCGGCCCCCGGCCCCCTCTGCCCTGCCCCGCCCCCCTCCCCCCTGCCCCGCCCCCCGCCCCCCCCTGCCCGGCACCCGGCTCCCCCTGCCCTGCCCGGCACCCCCCTCCCTCTCCCCCGCACCCCGCTCCCCCCGCCCTCCCCCGCCCCCCCCCCCCCCCCCCCCTCCCCCGCCCCCCGCCCCCCCCTGCCCCCCCCCCCCTCCCCGCCCCCCCCCCCCTCCCCCCTGCCCGGCCCCCGCCCCCCTCCGCCCTGCCCGGCCCCCGGCCCCCTCTGCCCTGCCCCGGCCCCCTGCACCCTGCACCCTGCCCGGCACCCGGCTCCCTCTGCCCTGCCCCGGCTCCCTGCATCCTGCCCAGCACCCGGCTCCCCCTGCCCTGCCCTGCCCCCAGCTTTCTGCACCCTGCCTGGCACCCGACTCCCTGAGCTCTGCCCAGCACCCAGATCCCCCTGCCCTGCTCGGCATCCTCCACCCTGCCCTACATGCTGCCCACTGCTGCCCTAGACCTTGTCCCCCGCTGCCGCCTCCTGCTCCCCCAGGCCTGGCCCGGCCGCTGCCTGCTGCTCCCGGTATGTGAGGCTCCCTGTCCCATGGCTCTGGATGACTGCCCAGCTCTGCCAGTCCCCTGGCCGGCCTGAAGCATCCAGGCCCCTACCACTGAAATGCCACCACACCAGGCCATGCTGTGCCTCCTGCAGCCCAGTGCCTGCCCCGAGACGGGCATGGCCAAGCCACACAAGCCCAGTCACTCCGGCGGGGCCCACCCCTGTTCTTGCCCTCCCTGGCGAGCGCCAGCTGGTGGGGGAGGGGATTATGGGGCCGCCAGCAGCCGCGCAGGAATTCATGTCACTGCCAAGGCCCTGGGGCTGCTTTGCTCCGTAGCAGCTGGAGGGGAAGGAGCCCATGCGGAGCAGGGGGAGGGGTTGAGGGTGCTGGGGGGGGCCTGCCCGGCCGAGCCCTGTGGAGCTCACTGCCCAAGGGTGCTGCTGGGAACGCTGGGGTCCCCACGGGCACGTCCAGGGCCCTGCCGCAGCGCCCCAGTGCCTGGGGGCTCCCCACCTTCCCCAGAGGCAGCTGGCCCTGGCTGTGCCCAGGAGCAGGGCTAGCTCGGGGGGGTCCCCGTGTGGGCGGATGTGCAAACACGTGTGGCTGCGTGTGCTGGCAGCACGCACACGCGTTCCCGGGAGGACGGCCAGGCGTGTGGGAACACGTGCCTGTGTTGCTGTGTCGCTGAGCGTGTGCACACGCATGTTGGGGCGTGCTGGCCCCTCCATGCCCCTCCCCGGGGGCTCCCCACGCTGCTCTGCCCTCGCTCCCTCCTCGAGAGCCGTGGGGCAGCCCGATGGGCGGCAGGTGCAGGCCCAGCTTCTCCCCGACGGCCCCACAGTGTCTGCGCCAGGCCCAGTGAGCTGCCGGGCAGCGCCCCGTGCCCAGTGCCAGGGGGGCACCGGGCTCCACCTCCACTGACCTTTCCCCTCAGCTCCTCTCCCAGCCCAGCCCCACTGCAGTGCCAGGGCCCAAAGAGCTGCAGCCGCTTTACCTGCGGGAGCTGGGGCTGGGGGCTGCGAAGGAGGCAGGGGGCAGGGACGGGAGCCGCAGCGTCAGCCGCCTGGCAGGGCCTGGCAGCAAGGAGATGGCCACAGCCCTTGGCACAGGCCCAGGACCTGGGGCAGGGCTGGCGGGGGGAAGGGGGTGCTCCCGGCAGAAGGGGAGGGTAAGTCATGGGGGGCCAGGCAGGGGGGAGGGCACATCACAGGGGGGCCAGGCAGGAGGGTGTCATGGGCAGCTCGGGGACGCGGGGCAGGAACCATCAACATTTACTTATTTTTTTAGGATTTAAACTTTAAAAACCAGGCCAACGTTTCCCCCCCCCAGAGGACGAGACGCACACAGAGCCCCTGTCTGCCCAGCGCCCACGGGGAACCGCACTGAACCCCCCGCCGAGCCCCCGCCCCGCTCCCCGCAGCCCAACGCCCCCCCAGAGCCCCCACCCTGCTCCCTGCAGCCTAGCGCCCCCCCCAGAGCCCCCACCCTGCTCCCCGCAGCCCAACGCCCCCCCAGAGCCCCCACCCTGCTCCCTGCAGCCCAGCACCCCTGCCGAACCCCTGCCCCGCTCCCCGCAGCCCAACGCCCCCCGCCGAGCCCCTGCCCTGCTCCCCGCAGCCCATTGTCCCCTGCCGAGCCCCCGCCCCGCTCCCCGCAGCCCAATGTCCCCCCCCAGAGCCTCCGCCCCGCTCCCCACAGCCCAACGCCCCCCGCCAAGCCCCCACCCCGCTCCCCCCAGCCCCCCGCCCCCCCCCCCACCCCCCCCCCCCCGCCCCCGCCCCCCCCCCCCCCCGCCCCCCGCAGCCCAGCGCCCCCTGCCGAGCCCCCGCCCCGCTCCCCACAGCCCAGCACCCCCTGCCGAGCCCCCGCCCCGCTCCCCGCAGCCCAGCGCCCCCCACCGAGCCCCTGCTCAGCGAGCGTCAGCCTGTCCAGCCGGGTGCCCCAGAACTCTGCCATCACAGCCGCTCCCGGCAGGCCCCCGGCTCGCTGCCAGGCGAGGCCACAAGCCGCTCCCCCCGTTCCCCGCAGGAAGCGCCCCCAGCGGGGCTCACCTGGGTGACCTTCTCGGTGACGTTGTGCGTCCGGTCCTTCAGCTTGGTGGGCGCGATGATCTCCCGCTCGCCGGACGGCGACGTCAGGAAGGCCTCGGCCTTGAAGTCCACGAAGTTGAGTGTGATCTGCGGGATCCTGCTGATGGCGCGGTACCGCATCAGGTCCGAGTCCGAGGTGGAGTTCAGCAGGCTGCTGCGCAGGTTGTTCATGGCCCCTGAGGAGAAGAGGGCACACGGGTCAGGGGCAGGTGGGCACACAGGGCCCTACCCCCGGCAGGAGGCAGCAACTCTGGGAACTGCCCTAGAGACAAGGAGACACTGGCACAGACGGGCCCTGGGCTCGGTGTGGGCGGGACTCACCCCGTGCCAGCTCCCCCGGGGCTCGGTGTGGGCGGGATTCACCCCGTGCCAGCTTCCCCGGGGCTCGGTGTGGGCGGGACTGACCCCGTGCCAGCTCCCCCGGGGCTCGGTGTGGGCGGGATTCACCCCGTGCCAGCTTCCCCGGGGCTCGGTGTGGGCGGGACTGACCCCGTGCCAGCGCCCCCGGGGCTCGGTGTGGGCGGGACTGGCCACGTGCTGGCGCCCCAGAGCTGGGCTCTGAATGCGGAGCTGTGCCGGTGGGGAGGTGGGGAGGAGCTGTAAAGCTTTTCCCGTTGGGGCCTGGGGGCCGTAGCGCTGCTCCCCGGGGGCCAGGGTACTGGTGGAGGGAGATGGGTGAGGCCCCTCCCATGGGAGTCCATCCGTCCCCAGCCAGTTAATAGCATGGGCCCCTCCCCAAGGCGCTAACGGGGCTGGGGCTGGACAGGTAACTGCTGTCCCCACTTCTCCGCTGGCAGCTCGGAGCAACTGGGGGTCAGCAGGGTCACATTGGGCGCTATGTCAGGGAAAAGTGTGTGTGCACGTCTGTGTCCGTGTGTGTGTGTGTGCAGGTGTGTGTGCATGTGTCTGTGTGTGCGTACCTGTGCTGCGTGGCGGTGCCCTGCCCAGGGCGTGCTGGTATCTGTGCTGCGTGGCGGTGCCCTGCCCAGGGCGTGGCGTACCTGTGCTGCGTGGCGGTGCCCTGCCCAGCGCGTGTCGTACCTGTGCTGCGTGGCGATGCCCTGCCCAGCGCGTGCCGGTACCTCTGCTGCGTGGCGCTGCCCTGCCCCGCGCGTGCCGTACCTGTGCTGCGTGGCGGTGCCCTTCTCTGCGGGTGCCGCGCCCGCCGTGAGCTGCGCTCCCCCCCCCCGCGCCGGTCTTTCGCTCTGCTGCGTGGCGCTGCCCTGCCCAGCGCGTGTCGTACCTGTGCTGCGTGGCGCTGCCCTGCCCAGGGCGTGCCGTACCCGTGCTGCGTGGCGGTGCCCTGCCCCGCGCGTGCCGTACCTGTGCTGCGTGGCGGTGCCCTGCCCCGCGCGTGCCGTACCTGTGCTGCGTGGCGGTGCCCTGCCCGGGGCGTGCCGTACCTGTGCTGCGGGGCGGTGCCCTGCCCAGCGCGGGCCGTACCTGTGCTGCGTGGCGGTGCCCTGCCCAGGGCGTGCTGGCATCTGTGCTGCGTGGCGGTGCCCTGCCCAGCGCGTGTCGTACCTGTGCTGCGTGGCGCTGCCCTGCCCAGGGCGTGCCGTACCCGTGCTGCGTGGCGGTGCCCTGCCCCGCGCGTGCCGTACCTGTGCTGCGTGGCGGTGCCTTGCCCAGCGCGTGCCGTACCTGTGCTGCGTGGCGTTGCCCTGCCCTGCGCGTTCCGTACCTGTGCTGCGTGGCGGTGCCCTGCGCAGCGCGTGCCGTACCTGTGCTGCGTGGCGGTGCCTTGCCCAGCGCGTGCCGTACCTGTGCTGCGTGGCTGTGCCCTCCCCAGGGCGTGCCGTACCTGTGCTGCGTGGCGCTGCCCTGCCGAGCGCGTGCCGTACCTGTGCTGCGTGGCGCTGCCCTGCCCATGGCGTGCCGTACCTGTGCTGCGTGGCGGTGCCCTTCTCTGCGGGTGCCGCGCCCGCCGTGAGCTGCGCTCCCCCCCCCCGCGCCGGTCTTTCGCTCTGCTGCGTGGCGCTGCCCTGCCCAGCGCGTGTCGTACCTGTGCTGCGTGGCGCTGCCCTGCCCAGCGCGTGCCGTACCTGTGCTGCGGGGCGGTGCCCTGCCCAGCGCGGGCCGTACCTGTGCTGCGTGGCGGTGCCCTGCCCCGCGCGTGCCGTACCTGTGCTGCGTGGCGGTGCCTTGCCCAGCGCGTGCCGTACCTGTGCTGCGTGGCTGTGCCCTCCCCAGGGCGTGCCGTACCTGTGCTGCGTGGCGCTGCCCTGCCAAGTGCGTGCCGTACCTGTGCTGCGTGGCGGTGCCCTTCTCTGCGGGTGCCGCGCCCGCCGTGAGCTGCGCTCCCCCCCCCCGCGCCGGTCTTTCGCTCTGCTGCGTGGCGCTGCCCTGCCCAGCGCGTGCCGTACCTCTGCTGCGTGGCGGTGCCCTGCCCAGCGCGTGCCGGTATCTGTGCTGCGTGGCGGTGCCCTGCCCAGCGCGTGCCGTACCTGTGCTGCGTGGCGGTGCCCTGCCCAGCGCGTGTCGTACCTGTGCTGCGTGGCGGTGCCCTGCCCAGCGCGTGCCGGTACCTCTGCTGCGTGGCGCTGCCCTGCCCAGCGCGTGCCGTACCTGTGCTGCGTGGCGCTGCCCTGCCAAGTGCGTGCCGTACCTGTGCTGCGTGGCGGTGCCCTGCCCAGCGCGTGCCGGTACCTCTGCTGCGTGGCGCTGCCCTGCCCAGCGCGTGCCGTACCTGTGCTGCCGTGGTGGTTGTGCCCCCGCCTGTCGCCCTCGCCCTTCATGGCCACGATGTCGTCGACGGAGGAGGCGCGCCGCACGCTGTGGCAGCTCTCTCGGGAGCGGCTGCGCGACAGGCTGCAGTTGGAGAAGGAGGCGTCCAGGTGGAGCCGGTCCCTGTCGGCGCGGGGCGACGAGTGGGTGACGGGGGGCTCCAGGCCGGCCTCGCCAAGCGGGCCCCTCCCCACCTCCAGCTCCACCAGGGCCTGGCGCTCCTCCGGCTGGGAGCCCAGGCAGCTGTTATCCAGGGAGGAAGTGATGTCATCTGGGGCCCCCGACTCGCTGCTGGGCTTGGAGAAGTCCACGATGACGCCATCCAGGCCCCCCTGGGGCAGTGACTGCTTGCTGGCCGTGAGCGCCAGCAGCGCCGGCAGCTTCAGCTTGAAGGACTTGCTGCGCCCTGTCGAGGAGAGGGGGTGGCAAGGGGGGGGCGTTCTTAGTGTGGTGTGTGCCTCAGTTTCCCCATGTGCTGCGTGTGTAAGGAGGGGGTGGGAGGGGGGTTTGCTGTTGCAGGGGACCAGGTGTGACCTCAAAGAGCCGCCAGGACCCCAGACAATGGCCTGGAGATGGGGGGCCCAGCGACTGGTGACAGGGAGGCCCCCCCAGCTCAGGAGCAGCCGGTGACCTGACCAGCCGGTTCCAGCCAGGGGGGAACAAAGGACGGAAGGGAGAGGGGGCCCTGGGACAGAAGACAAAGGCGGAGGAGGGGCTGGTGGGGGAGGGGATAGAGGGTCGGCTGGAAGGAGGGGGCTGGACGGGACAGAGAGCAGCCTGAGCCCATGGGGACGGGGTCAAACCCAGCTGCCCAGGGCTGAGACTGGCCAGGCCGAGGCCCCTGAGAACTGCCTGGGCTGGGTTCAGATGCTCAATAAACCCCCCGTGTTACGCTGGCTCAGAGTCACTGCAGGCTAGAGATTGGGGGAGATTGGGGGAGGCATCGCTCCCTCTGGGGGTGGGGACATCATAAGAACATAAGAACATAAGAACGGCCGTACTGGGTCAGACCAAAGGTCCATCTAGCCCAGTATCCTGTCTACCGACAGTGGCCAATGCCAGGTGCCCCAGAGGGAGTGAACCTAACAGGCAATGATCAAGTGATCTCTCTCCTGCCATCCATCTCCACCCTCTGACAAACAGAGGCTAGGGACACCATTCCTTACCCATCCTGGCTAATAGCCATTAATGGACTTTACCTCCATGAATTTATCCAGTTCTCTTTTAAACCCTGTTATAGTCCTAGCCTTCACAACCTCCTCAGGCAAGGAGTTCCACAAGTTGACTGTGCGCTGCGTGAAGAAGAACTTCCTTTTATTTGTTTTAAACCTGCTGCCTATTAATTTCATTTGGTGACCCCTAGTTCTTGTATTATGGGAATAAGTAAATAACTTTTCCTTATCCACTTTCTCCACATCACTCATGATTTTATATACCTCTATCATATCCCCCCTTAGTCTCCTCTTTTCCAAGCTGAAGAGTCCTAGCCTCTTTAATCTCTCCTCATATGGGACCCGTTCCAAACCCCTAATCATTTTAGTTGCCCTTTTCTGAACCTTTTCTAGTGCCAGTATATCTTTTTTGAGATGAGGAGACCACATCTGTACACAGTATTCGAGATGTGGGCGTACCATCGATTTATATAAGGGCAATAATATATTCTCAGTCTTATTCTCTATCCCCTTTTTAATGATTCCTAACATCCTGTTTGCTTTTTTGACCGCCTCTGCACACTGCGTGGACATCTTCAGAGAACTATCCACGATGACTCCAAGATCTTTTTCCTGATTCGTTGTAGCTAAATTAGCCCCCATCATATTGTATGTATAGTTGGGGTTATTTTTTCCAATGTGCATTACTTTACATTTATCCACATTAAATTTCATTTGCCATTTTGTTGCCCAATCACTTAGTTTTGTGAGATCTTTTTGAAGTTCTTCACAGTCTGCTTTGGTCTTAACTATCTTGAGCAGTTTAGTATCATCTGCAAACTTTGCCACCTCACTGTTTACCCCTTTCTCCAGATCATTTATGAATAAGTTGAATAGGATTGGTCCTAGGACTGACCCTTGGGGAACACCACTAGTTACCCCTCTCCATTCTGAAAATTTACCATTTATTCCTACCCTTTGTTCCCTGTCTTTTAACCAGTTCTCAATCCATGAAAGGATCTTCCCTCTTATCCCATGACAACTTAATTTACGTAAGAGCCTTTGGTGAGGGACCTTGTCAAAGGCTTTCTGGAAATCTAAGTACACTATGTCCACTGGATCCCCCTTGTCCACATGTTTGTTGACCCCTTCAAAGAACTCTAATAGATTAGTAAGACATGATTTCCCTTTACAGAAACCATGTTGACTTTTGCCCAACAATTTATGTTCTTCTATGTGTCTGACAATTTTATTCTTTACTATTGTTTCAACTAATTTGCCCGGTACTGACGTTAGACTTACCGGTCTGTAATTGCCGGGATCACCTCTAGAGCCCTTTTTAAATATTGGCGTTACATTAGCTATCTTCCAGTCATTGGGTACAGAAGCTGATTTAAAGGACAGGTTACAAACCATAGTTAATAGTTCCGCAATTTCACATTTGAGTTCTTTCAGAACTCTTGGGTGAATGCCATCTGGTCCCGGTGACTTGTTACTGTTAAGTTTATCAATTAATTCCAAAACCTCCTCTAGTGACACTTCAATCTGTGACAATTCCTCAGATTTGTCACCTACAAAGGACGGCTCAGGTTTGGGAATCTCCCTAACATCCTCAGCCGTGAAGACTGAAGCAAAGAATTCATTTAGTTTCTCCGCAATGACTTTATCGTCTTTAAGTGCTCCTTTTGTATCTCGATCGTCCAGGGGCCCCACTGGTTGTTTAGCAGGCTTCCTGCTTCTGATGTACTTAAAAAACATTTTGTTATTACCTTTTGAGTTTTTGGCTAGCTGTTCTTCAAACTCCTTTTTGGCTTTTCTTATTACATTTTTACACTTAATTTGGCAGTGTTTATGCTCCTTTCTATTTACCTCACTAGCATCTGACTTCCACTTTTTAAAAGATGCCTTTTTATCTCTCACTGCTTCTTTTACATGGTTGTTAAGCCACGGTGGCTCTTTTTTAGTTCTTTTACTAAAAGATCGGGGGGGGGGGCATTGCTCCCTCTGGGGGTGGGGAGATCGGGGGGGGGCATTGCTCCCTCTGGGGGGGGGCGCCTGGGGGCCCAGAGCGAGTGGGCTCCCTGAGGGACCCACGGCAGAGCCAGGCTGCTGGAGGCGCAGAGGGGGGCAGTCCCAGGAGGTGGCGGGGCCAAGGGCCTGACCCCGGAGAGTGGACCCCGAGAAGGGCTGTCGCACCGACGGGGGTTCCTCCCAGAGGCCGTATGGAGCTGAGAGAGCCTGGGGCTTGGGAGTCCGGGACAGAGGGCGCACGTGGGTCAGACAGCACCATGGCCATGCCCAGCATGTGCCGGTGCTGGTACCTGTGCTGCGAGGGTCGGCCAGCCCCACGGCCGGCCAGCCCCACGGCCGGCCTGCCCCAGAGCTCTGGGCTCAGACCCCCAGGGCCATGCAGGAAACACTCGTCTCCATGGGACTGCGAGCAGGGCAGCTCCCATCCCTGGGCTCTGCTCCTCCCAGCCACTGAGGGCCTGCTGGGGAGGAGCCAGCCCCAGGACAGGCTCGGCTGGGGGCGCAGCGGGGGGGGCCCAGTCTGTGGGACATGAACCGCTGGGTCCACAGGCTGCACGCGTCCAGCTCCGTGTGCCAGGCCTCGGGCACTGCCCCGTGGGCCAGGCACCCATTGCTATGGGAGCCCCAGTTCCCCCCCCCGGGGGGATGAGAGGATGGGGTCTCTCCCTCCCCGGCCGTGGGGCGCTGATGGGGCCTACCTGCAGGGAACCAGTTGGTGGGGGTCACCCAGTGGTTGGTGTCCTTGACTGGGGAGCCCAGCAGCTCCTTCTCCAGCACCAGCTCGAAGTTGAGGATGAACATGATCACAGCCCCGTCCTCGCTCTTCACGGGCACCACGTCCACCAGGCACAGGAAGCAGCTGCCTGCGGGGGCACCAAGAGAGTCAGTCCCAGCCCCTGCCAGTGGCACAGCCTGGCTCCCCCCGAGAGCCTTCGCCTGCCTGCCCCCTGCACCGCACCCCAGCCAGCCTCCCCGGGGAGAACCTGCCAGCAACATGGGCCTGCCCACTCGGACACCAGCCCCAAACCAGGCCAACAGGGCCGGGGGAGGGGCTCCCCACGGAGGGGCGGGGTCATGAACCTCAGAGACCCCCCAGGGGTCGAGACGGGAGGCTTGGGCAGGCCACAGCTGGGGCAGCCTCAGGGCAGTGGGGGGGAGCGGCTGGGGGGCAGGCTAGATGGGGCCGTGGGGGGGGGGGGGGGGGGGGGTGAGAGGGGGCCGTGGGGGGGGGAGCAGCTGGGGGGCGGGCTAGATGGGGCCGTGGGGGGGGGGGACCTGGGGGGCAGGCTAGAGGGGGCCGGGGGGGGGGGGGCTGGGGGGCGGGCTAGACGGGGCCGTGGGGGGGAGTAGCTGGGGGGCAGGCTAGATGGGGACATGGGGGGGGAGGGGAAGGGGGGGTGGGTGGGGGGGGGGAGGGCGGGCGCAGGCCCACGGGGGCAGGCGCGGCGAGGCCGTGGGGGGGGGGGGGGGGGGGGGCTAGACGGGGCTGTGGGGAGGAGCGGCTGGGGAGCAGGCTAGACGGGGCCGTGGGGGTAGGAGCTGGGAGGCAGGCTAGACGGGGGCAGGGGAGGAGGAGCTGGGGGGCAGGCTAGACGGGGCCATGGGAGGAGGAGCGGGGGGGGCGGCTAGATGGGGACATGGGGGGGGAGGGGAAGGGGGGGTGGGTGGGGGGGGGGAGGGCGGGCGCAGGCCCACGGGGGCAGGCGCGGCGAGGCCGTGGGGGGGGGGGGGGGGGGGGGACGCGCCGGGGGGGGGCGGGGGGGGGGGCAGGCCGGGGGGGGGGGGGGGGGGGGGTGGGGCTGGGGCGGGCGGGGGGGGGGGGGGGGGGGGAGAGGGGGGGGGGGGGGGGGGGGGCTAGACGGGGCTGTGGGGAGGAGCGGCTGGGGAGCAGGCTAGACGGGGCCGTGGGGGGGAGGAGCTGGGGGGCAGGCTAGATGGGGCTGTGGGGGGGAGGAGCTGGGGGGCAGGCTAGATGGGGCCGTGGGGGGGGAGCGGCTGGGGGGCAGGCTAGATGGGGCCGTGGGGGGGGGAGCAGCTGGGGGGCAGGCTAGATGGGGACATGGGGGGGCAGGGAAAGGCCTGGTGAGTGTGGGGGCAGCCCCCACCCACCTGCCCACAGCCCCAGGCCCCTAGAGGCCAGACGGCGCAATGGAGGGCTGCCCTCGGGGGGCAGGAAGAGGCGCATTGGGCAGATCTCCAGGCAGCCCCCCTGGAGATGTCTCCCTGGGGAGGGGCCCAGCGGGTGCCCCGGGCAGGCTGTGTTGGGGGCAGGGCTGCCCACAGTCGGGCACCAGGGGGGTGGGGGCCCCAGATGTGCTTTAAGCCGCTCAAGGCACTTTCACAGCTGCTGTGTTAATCCGGGAAGACGAGGCTCCTCCAGCTGGGAGCTCTCCAGGGACGAGGGGGCATCTCACCCCTCGGCCAGCCAGCCCCGGGCAGCCCCGGGCTCCGCACAGCCCCCCGGCACAGCCAGGGCCAGGGAGAGATCCCAGCCCATTGACCCCATTGACACCAGCCCACAGCACTCAACACCTGCTCCGGACCCAAGGCCACATGGGAGCCAGTGCCCTAGAGGGAGCGCAGAGCGGGCAGGCTGGGGGGCAGGGCTGGGCGCAGAGCACACAGGCTGGGGGGCAGGGCGCAGAGCACACCGGCCGGGGGGGAGGGCTGGGCGCAGAGCACACAGGCCGGGGGGCAGGGCAGGGCGCAGAGCACAGAGGCTGGGGGGCAGGGCCGGGCACAGAGCACGCAGGCTGGGGGGCAGGGCGCAGAGCACACAGGCCGGGGGGCAGGGCAGGGCGCAGAGCACAGAGGCTGGGGGGCAGGGCCGGGCACAGAGCACACAGGCTGGGGGCTGGGCGCTGAGCACAGAGGCGGGGGGCAGGGCGCAGGGCAGGCAGGCTGGGGGGCAGGGCAGGGCACAGAGCGCAGAGGCGGGGGGGCAGGGCCGGGCGCAGAGCACACATGCGGGGGGGCAGGGCGGGGCGCAGAGCACACAGGCTGGGGGGCAGGGCACAGAGCACACAGGCTGGGGGCAGGGCGCAGAGCACGCAGGCTGGGGGGCAGGGCAGGGCGCAGAGCACGCAGGCCGGGGGGCAGGGCAGGGCGCAGAGCACACCGGCCGGGGGGGAGGGCTGGGCGCAGAGCACACAGGCCGGGGGGCAGGGCAGGGCGCAGAGCACACCGGCCGGGGGGGAGGGCTGGGCGCAGAGCACACAGGCCGGGGGGCAGGGCAGGGCGCAGAGCACAGAGGCTGGGGGGCAGGGCAGGGCGCAGAGCACTCGGGCTGGGGGGCGGGGCAGGGGGCCGCCGGCCCGGGGGCAGGGCAGAGGGCGCACGGGCCGGGGGCAGGGCACAGAGCACACAGGCTGGGGGCAGGGCGCAGAGCACGCAGGCTGGGGGGCAGGGCGCAGAGCACACAGGCGGGGGGGCAGGGCAGGGCGCAGAGCACACAGGCCGGGGGGCAGGGCAGGGCGCAGAGCACACCGGCCGGGGGGGAGGGCTGGGCGCAGAGCACACAGGCCGGGGGGCAGGGCAGGGCGCAGAGCACACAGGCTGGGGGGCAGGGCGAAGAGCACACAGGCTGGGGGGCAGGGCAGGGCGCAGAGCAGGCAGGCTGGGGGGCAGGGCAGGGCGCAGAGCACCCAGGCTGGGGGGCAGGGCCGGGCACAGAGCACGCAGGCTGGGGGGCAGGGCGCAGAGCACACAGCCTGGGGGGCAGGGCCGGGCGCAGAGCACACATGCTGGGGGGCAGGGCAGAGCGCAGAGCACACAGGGGGGGGGGCAGGGCAGGGCGCAGAGCACACAGCCTGGGCGGCAGGGCACAGAGCACACAGCCTGGGGGCAGGGCACAGAGCACACAGGCTGGGGGCAGGGCCGGGCACAGAGCACACAGGCGGGGGGGCGGGGCAGGGCACAGAGCACACAGGCTGGGGGGCGGGGCGGGGCGCAGAGCACCCAGGCTGGGGGGCAGGGCTGGGCGCAGAGCACCCAGGCTGGGGGGCAGGGCTGGGCGCAGAGCACCCAGGCTGGGGGGCAGGGTGCAGAGCACACAGGCTGGGGGGCAGGGCTGGGCACAGAGCACACAGGCTGGGGGGCAGGGCCGGGCGCAGAGCACACATGCTGGGGGGCAGGGCAGGGCGCAGAGCACACAGGCTGGGGGGCAGGGCAGGGCGCAGAGCACGCAGGCTGGGGGGCAGGGCAGGGCGCAGAGCACACAGCCTGGGGGGCAGGGCACAGAGCACACAGCCTGGGGGCAGGGCACAGAGCACACAGGCTGGGGGCAGGGCACAGAGCACACAGGCTGGGGGGCAGGGCCGGGCACAGAGCACACAGGCTGGGGGCTGGGCGCAGAGCACACAGGCTGGGGGCAGGGCGCAGAGCACACAGGCTGGGGGGCAAGGCCGGGCACACATGGGACACGTGGCACGGGCAGTCAGGTCAGATGCTCCAGTCTGCAGGGTGCCCCCTATGGGCCCAGCCAGGTCACACTCCCCAGCCTGCCAGCGCGCAGTGGCTGGGGAAGGCTCCCTCGCCCCAGATGTGGCTGCAGAGCATGGCCACTAGCCCACACCACGGGCTGGTCCCTGGCACACTGCTGGCAGGGCAGGAGGCTCCTACAGCTCACGGCCACCCAGCCCAACCCCTCTGCCCGCACCCAGAGCATGCGGGGGCAAGGAGTGGGCGGGTTCCCCTGTCTCACGCCTGGCCTGGCAGCGAGGGTATGGCTGGCAGGGAGCCCCGGCACACAATGCACCAGCTGGCACAGCAGCTCCCGCCCACCCAGGGAATCCCAGCCCAGCCAGCCACGCGGCGCAGGCTGGAGAGATGGCTTGGCATGGTCCCGCCCCGCACTGCCCCAGAGGGAGCACCCCTGGCAGCAGAGATGGGCATCCACCTGGAGCCAGGGGGCACTACAGCAGGGGCATGTGCCAACCTCAGGGAGCTCTCGCATGTTCTGGGGCATGCAGGGGCCGGGGGTCCCGGCGGGACTGGGGGGCTGGGCGTGGGGATTGCCCCTAGGCTGGGGCATGCAGGGGCCGGGGGTCCCGGCGGGACTGGGGGCCTGGGGGGGGGGATTGGCCCTAGGCTGGGGCATGCAGGGGCCGGGGGTCCCGGCGGGACTGGGGGGCTGGGCGTGGGGATTAGCCGCAGACACATGGCCCCTCCCTGTACTGGCAGATTTGGTTCCTCCCCGTCCAGGCTTTAGTGCAGCGGGAAATCCTAATCCGCTCTGATCCCCTCTGAGCCTGGGGGCGTCCCCGGGGGGCACACAGCAGCTGCCCCCTACCAGTGCTGGCCTCAGGCTGGCCCGGCCCCCCACCGAGCCGTCCACACTCTCAGATGGTGCCAGCTTCCCCCCACCCCCACGGGAGGCCAGTGAGTGGGGGGGGTTGGTTACACTTCCCAGCTGGGCAGATGGGACCTCCTGCCATGGCAAGGCAGCCTGGCTGGGTCCTTCCGGCCTGCAGGGCACCCCTGGGCACTCGGCTCTCCCCCCTCCGGCTGGCCCAGGCCCAGCTAATGGGGAAGGGAGCCCGTCACCCTCTGATTTGTCACTGCCCCAGCCCTGGACTCCCATGGCCCCACTGCACAGGCCTCAAGCCGGGGTCACAACCGCAGCCATGCAGTGGTGGGTGGGGCTGTGTCTGGCTGGAGGGGACCCTGCCTGGCGGGACGGGGGCCACATGGCTGGCAGGGGCCTCCTGGCCAGAGGGAGCCGTGTGGCACCAGGAGCCTAGTGCTCAGATTTTATGCCTAACTACGGCTACAGTGAAGATCATGGGAACGGGGCTGAGCCACCCCAGGGGGACGCACTGCGGGGAGCTCAGGGGACTGTGTTCTCCGAGGTTGGACCCAGGAAGTGCCGAAGCTGAGGCGGCTTCTTGTCCTGGGGGGTGTCACGCTGCACGGGAGTCCTGCCTGACTTCAGTCAGAGTGGTTCCTGAGCGTGTCCGTCCACCCCCCCTCGTGCCGCAGCTTGCAAGCCTGGCTCCTGCCCAGAAAGCTGCTGTCCGCCCCCGGTGCCAGTCCCCTCCGGGGCCCCTCAGGGGCAGGGTGGCATTGGGCAGCTCAGAAACCCCCTCCAAGGCTGCTTGGGGCACAGAGGGCAGGCAGGGGAGACTTGCCCAGAACGCCCGATGCTGCCCTAACACACACGGTAGTGCCCCCTGGCACCCACGCCCTCCTGGTATGGTTCACTGTTTCTATTAGCCAGCCCCAGCCCCAGAGCAGGACCCTGCTGTGCCAGGCACTGCCCAAACCCAGAGCGGAAGAGGGGCCTGCCCCGAGGGGCTGACGCACTAAGTACACAGCCCCTCCCTGGGCCCTGCACCCCCACGGAGACCCTCGCTGCCCCCAGTCTGCCCCACTCCCTGCTCTGGAGCATGGCACCCTCCCCCACTCGACACCTGCCCAACGGCACAGCTGGCCTCCGCTAGCGCACGGGGAGACTTCACAGGGCCTGGAGGTTACAAACAGGGGAGGGGCTGGGAGCCAGGACTCCTGGGTTCTATCCCTGGCTCTGGGGGGCAGTGGGGCGGGTGGTTAGAGGAGGGGGGCTGGGAGCCAGGACTCCTGGGTTCTATCCCTGGCTCGGGGGGGCAGTGGGGCTGGTGGTTAGAGGAGCGGGGCTGGGAGCCAGGCCTCCTGGGTCCTATCCCTGGCTCGGGGGGGCAGTGGGGCTGGTGGTTAGAGGAGCGCGGCTTGGAGCCAGGACTCCTGGGTTCTATCCCTGGCTCTGGGGGGCAGTGGGGCTGGTGGTTAGAGCAGGGGGCTGGGAGCCAGGACTCCTGGGCTCTCTCCTGGCTCTGGGGGGCAGTGGGGTTGGTGGGTTCTATGGAGGTGAAGCACCTCACTTAGGGCATGACTGGCTAGTGCCCAGACTGGCAAGAGGGCGCTGGGATGGCTGCCACGGAGCCCTGTGCCTGGCCCCCAGGAACGGCAGCCATGGCAGCACTTCCAGCCTTTGGCCAGCAGATGGCAGGCTTTACCCACGTCACGGCCAAGCCGGGGCTGCCCCGGACTACGGGCAGGGAGGCAGATTGGTGCCAGCGCCATGTGCACCGAGCAGGGACAGGACAGCTGCTGGTCTCTGCCCACGCCCTGCCCCATCCCTGGGGATCCATGAGCCAGGCCACCTGCATGGGGCGCTGCCAGGGCTGCTGAGTGCAGGGCCGGGGCATGGGTTGGCATGGCCGTCGCGTGCCCCCTCAGTCAATGATCCAACCAGGGGCCACGCTGGGTGAGGAATCCTGGTCAGGCACGTTGTGTGCATGCCCAGACTGCAGGACCAGCTCCCCCTCCCCCTGCAGCAGAGCCTGGAGCCTCTCAGCCTGCACCGGGACCAGCCAGCGCTGCAGAGACAGGCCCAGGTGTCTGGGCCTCCCAGCTGGATGAGGGGGGGCAGGCACCAAACTGGGGACACCACCTTCCCCCAAGGAGAATGGGGATTGCCCAGCCTGTCAGGCAAAGCCAGGCTCTGCCATGTGCCCTCACTAGCAGCCCCGGCCAGTGCAATGAACACAGCATGGCAAGGAAACCGCCAACCGGGGCGCGGGAATCCCGGCTCTAGCGCCGGGGTGGGAATCCCCCTGACCGGGGCGCGGGAATCCTGGCCGTAGCGCCGGGGGGGGAATCCCCCTGACCGGGGCGCGGGAATCCCGGCTCTAGCGCCGGGGCGGGGATCCCCCTGACCGGGGCGCGGGAATCCTGGCGCTAGTGCCGGGGCGGTGATCCCCCTGACCGGGGCGCGGGAATCCTGGCGCTAGCGCCGGGGCGGGAATCCCCCTGACCAGGGCGCGGGAATCCCCCTGACCGGGGCGCGGGTATCCCGGCGCTAGCGCCGGGCCGGGGATCCCCCCGACCGGGGCGCGGGAATCCCAGCGCCAGCGCCGGGGCGGGGATCCCCCTGACCGGGGCGCGGGAATCCTGGCCGTAGCGCCGGGGGGGGAATCCCCCTGACCGGGGCGCGGGAATCCCGGCTCTAGCGCCGGGGCGGGGATCCCCCTGACCGGGGCGCGGGAATCCCGGCGCTAGTGCCGGGGCGGGGATCCCCCTGACCAGGGCGCGGGAATCCCGGCGCTAACGCCGGGGCGGGAATCCCCCTGACCGGGGCGTGGGAATCCCGGCGCTAGCGCTGGGGCGGGAATCCCCCTGACCGGGGCGCGGGAATCCCGGCGCTAGTGCTGGGACGGGGATCCCCCTGACCAGGGCGCGGGAATCCCAGCGCTAGCGCCGGGGCGGGGATCCCCCTGACCGGGGCGCGGGAATCCCGGCTCTAGCGCCGGGGCGGGAATCCCCCTGACCGGGGCGCGGGAATCCCGGCTCTAGTGCCGGGGCAGGAATCCCCCTGACCGGGGCGTGGGAATCCCGGCGCTAGCGCTGGGGCGGGGATCCCACTGACCGGGGTGCGGGAATCCCGGCGCTAGTGCCGGGGCAGGAATCCCGCTGACCGGGGCGCGGCAATCCAGATCCGGGGCTGTTTATACAGGGCTGTTGCCCCCCAGTGCTGATGGCCCCCCGGGGGTGGGCCCAGCCGCGAGGGACCCAGGTCCCAGCATGGCTACAGCGTAGGGCAGCACAGCTGGTGAAGGAGAATCCGGACTCCCGGGCCGCAGTGCTCTGGCTACAGAGTCTGAGCTCGGGGCTCAGCCCAATGCACTGGGCCTGGCCCGGGCCCAGGGCCAGCAGGTGGCCTCTCTGCAGCTCGCAGCTCCAAAGCCGCTGGCTACGGTGCTGCTCCAAGCTGCCTTGGCAGGAAAAGGCAGCGTGTGGCTCCCCCGCCAGCCAAGCGCCGCATGCTACAGCCAAAACACACGAGGCAGCCGCCGGCGCGGCAGGGCCGTGCGTCACGGGACAGGCCCCCGCCGAGCACTCTGCGGCACAGAGCATGGGGCCGGGAGAGCCACGTGAGCCCCACGCCGTGCCACCCCCTACGCCAGAGAGAATGGGCAAGACGAGGGCAGGAACGGCACGGGACACGGTCCTTCCCCCTCTGGGGCCAGTGGGGCTGGAACTAGGGGGTGGGAGTGCTGGCCTGAAGGCCCAGGACATGGACTCCATCCTCTGCCTGGCTGCAGCTCCGCGGTGGAGGGGGCGCTGGCTCCGGTCCAGGTTCGTGTGGTGCTCTCGGGCAGCCGTGTGGCCACCGCGCACTGAACCCCCAAAGCCCGGAGCCAGGCGCACGGAGCAGGGAAGGGAGCGTGCTGGGGACGGGCTGGAGCCGCGGATGGGGCCTGGGCTACCCCACAGTGGCAGCGCTGCAGACCCCTCTCCCTCCTGGGTGACCAGAAGCTGCAGTGCTCACAACACGAGCGGAGCTGGGCCCCATCTCCTGCCGACCCACACACAACGGCCCCCCCAGACAGGCAGCACTAGAGAAGCCCCCCACGAGAGCACAACCCCCCTCACCCCCAGGCCCAGGACACCAGGCCAGCATCTCAGGCAGAGCCCCGGGCCCCCAGCAGCGAGGACGGCACCAGCTCCCTGCCCAAAGCACCCCCAGTCACGGCTGCAGGCTGGGGTGGGAGCTGGGCACAGACCCCAGGCAGCGGCCACAGCCCGAGAGCCAGGAGAGCAGGGGCCAGAGCCCTCTTCTGGCCAGCACCAACCCCACGAGCCGCTCGCCCAGCGGAGGGGGGGAGGAGACACAGCACAAAGCCCACCAGGCTCCCGCGCCCCAGAGCAGAACCGCAACATGCCGCTGTGGGGCACAGCCTGGCACCCCGCGCCCTGCAGCACCAGCTCAGGCATGAAGCCTTCCCGCCAGCGCAAGGGCACACAACACGGGCAGCTGCGCCCAGCCTGGCCCTCCCCTGCCTGGGGAGCTCGTCTCTCGGAGAGAGGGGGGGGGCGGTCCCAGTGCCCCCCGCCGAACCCCTGCCCCACTCCCTGCAGCCCAGAGCCCCCGCCCTGCGGCCCAGAGACCCCTGCCGAGCCCCCGCCCCGCTCCCTGCTCAGCCCCCGCCCCGCCACAGCCCCAGCACCCCACCCTACAGAGCCCCCGCTCTGCTCCCCAGCACCCCCCAATCGGCCCCCACCCTGCTTCCCGCAGCCCAGCGCCCCCTGCCGAGCCCCCAGCCCGCCCCCTGCAGCCCAGCACCCCCCAATGAGCCCCCGCCCCGCTCCATGGAACATAGCACCCCCTAGCACTGCCCTGGGGCACCACGGTCAGCACTGAGGGGAGAGCCCCGAGCCCCTCGGGTCCCTTTGTCCTGCCCACGCACGGGGCTTCCCCCAGAGCCGTTCGGGCCTGGCTCCCGCAGCCAGGGAAGGGTTAAGCATGCGCAGCTCCAGTTATCACACCAACTGCAGCGCTGGCTGGCACGGCTATAAATATCCAGTGGGAAAGGAGGGGCCAGGCGATGCTGCCGCTGCAGTACAAGCCCCTCCCCCCGCATGGGCACCGGCGCCTGCAGAGGGGCTAGGACCCATCAGAGCCGGCCAAACAGTGGGGGCGGGGGAACAGGTCAGGCCGGGACCTTGGGGCTCAGAAGATGGCAGAGGCCTTTCACCTGCACCAGAGCCCGAGGAGCTGGGAGACAGGCCCTGAGCGAGGAGACAGCGGTGCCAGCATTGGGGGGGGAACGGAGATGAGTGACACTGGGTGGGGTAGGGGGCCTGAGCCAGGTGACACGCAGGGGAGACGGGGGCCTGAGCCAGGTGACACATGGGGGGGGCCTGAGCCAGGTGACATGCGGAGGGGGGCCTGAGCCAGGTGACACTGAGTGGGGTGGGGATGTGGGGTGGTAACAAAGTGGGAATGTTTTGTAATACGTGTATGAAGTTTGTGTGTGCCTCAGGTTCCCCTACATTGTGTGCTAGCGGGGGGAGGGCTGTGCACTCTCAGGGCAGGGAAAAAGCTGCAGCGGTGCAGCTGTCGTGCCCCAAGGGGCGGGCGCAGTTCACACCTGCCCGAGGGGCGGTCGCTGCAGCGGGGGGAGGAGCTGTCCCACGACCGACACGGGCGTTGGGTGGGTTTAGGTGTAGCGCTCGCGGGGCTGGAGCTATTGCGACATGCGTTTGCGTGGCCAGCTGGCCGAAGACACGGGTCTGAATGGCACTGAGCTGTCTGTGCTTTGCTCGACACCCGAGACCTAGAGCGGTGTAACTACGCAGTGCCGGGGTGTGAAAATCCCCCCGCGACGCTGTTACCCCGACCTGGCCCCATGTCCACGGGAGAGCTTCTCCCCGCCACACGGCCACTGCCCCTCAGGGGGACAGCAGGGGATTTTCTTGGTTTTTCAATGGTTTGCATGCAGAGGGGGTGATGCAGAGGACCAGCGGGACCCGGACAATGGCCTGGAGAATGGACGCCCCAGCGACTGGTGACCTGGTGAGGTCACCGGGAGGCCCAGCTCGGGAGCAGCCGGTTCTGGCCCGTGGGAGGACAAAGGGCTGAGGAGAGAGGGGCCCGGTGACCTGACCAGCCGGTTCTAGCCAGAGGGGAACAAAGGATGGAAGAGAGAGGGCCCAGGCAGCCTGTTTACCTGGGACGGAAGACAAAGGACGGGGAGGAGCTGTTGGGGGAGATGATATCGGCTGATTGGCGGGAAGGAGGGGGCTGCTGGACTGGACAGAGAGAGCAGCCAGAGCCCCCCTGGATGTACTGTGCTGAGGCATGGGCCCCCCCAGCCCGAGAGCTAGATGTGCTGGACTGAGGGAGGCCAGGCCTGAGGACGGGAGAGTTTCCTGGGCTGGGTTCAACGCTCAATAAACCCTCCTGTGTTGCGCTGGCTGAGAGTCGCTCCGGGCTAGAGAACAGGGCAGGGGGGGCGAGGGCATCGTCCCCTTTGGGGGGTGGAGGCCCCGGGGGTCCCGAGTGAGGGGACTCCCTGAGGGGCCCACAGCAGAGCCAGGCTGCTGGAGGTTCAGAGGTGCAGGCCCGGGAGGTGGAGGGGCCTACGACGTAGCCCCCGAGAGTGGCCCCCCGAGAAGGGCTGTTGCTTTGACGGGGGTCCCCCCGGGGACCGTACGGCACCAAGAGAGCCCGACTCCGGGACGGGGGGTAACGACACGGCCGGGAGCGTCTCCCACGCACACGGGCACCGGCTCGCGGGGAGGTGGGTACCGGCGGCAGCATGGAGCATGCAGTGAAGCGCTGCCGCTGACGCCTGCTGTAAGTGTAAACCCGCCCTGGGTCGAAGTGGGCGTTACCCCCATCTCAGTGCAGCATCGGAGAAGACCCAGCAAGGAGCAACCCTGAGGGAGATGGACGCCCTGCCTGGGAGACTGAGCCACATTCCCCAGCTCGGGATCACAGGACGGGGGGGGGGGGGGGNAGCTGTGCCCGCGCTGGGAGTGTCCCTGCCGGGGCTGGGCGAGGGACCCTGATCCCTGCGAGCGGCCGAGTCTCCCTCAGGGGTGTCTCCGGGGGACTCGCTGCTCGGAGCTCGCAGGGGGGCAGGCCAGGGGACCAACTCCCCCCCGAGAGCCCACAGCCCCAGCGCTCCACGGCCCGGCTCACAGCGCCCCACTGAGAGCCCACAGCCCCAGCGCCCCACTGAGAGCCCACAGCCCCAGCGCCCCACGGCCCGGCTCACAGCCCCAGCGCCCCACGGCCCGGCTCACAGCGCCTCACTGAGAGCCCACAGCCCCAGCACCCCACGGCCCGGCTCACAGCGCCCCACTGAGAGCCCACAGCCCCAGCACCCCACGGCCCGGCTCACAGCGCCCCACAGAGAGCCCACAGCCCCAGCGCCCCACGGCCCGGCTCACAGCCCCAGTGACACCATGGAGCTGTAAAGATAAGGTCTTTTCCTGTAGCCATAGTTTAAGATCTGAGGCCTTTGTCTGCAGCCATATTCGGAGAGCAGCAGCCATCAGACAAGAAGCAGAAAGTCACATCCCCACATTCCATCTAAATTACATTAAAAGAATGTCACATCGGGCTGTTCAGAAGGCTCCTGTCCTAATAGCACCCACCATCACCAGATACAGAAACGGAGCTTAAGATGGTTAAAGAAAACTTTGTTTGATGGCATTCATTTATCAACAGTTGTGGTTGTGAAATCCCTACTTTATTATTGTTTTGTCTTTATGGTCCCCATTTCTCTATGGTTTATCTGTCTGGTCTCTGTCTTGTTTTTGATTGTTTCTGTTACATAACTAATTTTGCTAGGTGTAACTCAATGAAGGTGGTGGGCTGTGTGTCACGGAGTGTTGGGGAGTCAGGGCCCTGTACCCCCAGCTTCCTGTGATTCACCATAACTCCCAGCCAGCCAGTAAAACAGAAGGTTTATTGAGACGACAGGAACACAGTCCAAAACAGTCTTGCCAGTACAGACAACAGGACCCCCTTTAGTTAGGTCCATCTGGGGGCCCCAGGGAGGCCACGGCCCCGCTGGGAAGCCCAAGCCCCGTCAGGGCACCCCTCTCCATTTTCCAGCCAGCTCCCAAACTGCAAAAAAAAAAACCTCCAGCCCCTCCTCCTCTGGGCTTTGTCTTCCTCCCGGGCTAGGAGGTCACCTGACCTCTTTGTCTCCAACACCTTCAGTTGGCACCTCTGCAGAGGAGGGGCCCAGGCCATCAGTTGCCAGGAGACAAAGTGTCAGGCATTTATGTGCACTAGCCCTTCGCTCCGACAACCACACACCCCCATCCCACCACCTAGATACTTAAGAACTGCATAGGGGAAACAGACACCCACACAGTATTCAGGGGAAACATTAAGAACATTCCCACTTCGTCACAGCGTGATTGGTTAAAGGATTGTTTGACAATAGGTTAGGATTGGTTAGAGAATTGGTTAGTAATCATTTAGTGAAATGACTGGTTAAGGTGCAGCTAAGCAGGACTCAAGTGTCACACTATAAGCTGGGGTCCAAGAAGGAGACCAGAGGAAGGAACAGAAAAATAAGAAGGAAAGACCTGGAAGACCAAGAACTCACCGCTAAGTCACAGCCTAAGATCAAAGCTGCTAAGAATCATAGAATCATAGAATCTCAGGGTTGGAAGGGACCTCAGGAGGTATCTAGTCCAACCCCCTGCTCAAAGCAGGACCAAACCCAACTAAATCAGCCCAGCCAGGGCTTTGTCAAGCCTGACCTTAAAAACCTCTAAGGAAGGAGATTCCACTACCTCCCTAGGTAACCCATTCCAGTTCTTCACCACCCTACTAGTGAAAAAGTTTTTCCTAATGTCCAACCTAAACCTCCCCCTCTGCAACTTGAGACCATTACTCCTTGTTCTGTCATCTTCTATCACTGAGAACAGTCTAGATCCATCCTCTTTGGAACCCCCTTTCAGGTAGTTGAAAGCAGCTATCAAATCGCCCCTCATTCTTCTCTTCTGCAGACTAAACAATCCCAGTTCCCTCAGCCTCTCCTCGTAAGTCATGTGCTCCAGCCCCCTAATCATTTTTGTTGCCCTCCGCTGGACTCTCTCCAATTTATCCACATCCTTCTTGTAGTGTGGGGCCCAAAACTGGACACAGTACTCCAAATGAGGCCTCACCAGTGCTGAGTAGAGGGGAATGATCACATCCCTCGATCTGCTGGAAATGCCCCTACTTATACAACCCAAAATGCCATTAGCCTTCTTGGCAACAAGGGCACACTGTTGACTCATATTCAGCTTTTCGTCCACCGTAACCCCTAGGTCCTTTTCTGCAGAACTGCTGCCCAGCCATTCGGTCCCTAGTCTATAGCAGTGCATGGGATTCTTTCGTCCTAAATGCAGGACTCTGCACTTGTCCTTGTTGAACCTCATCATATTTCTTTTGGCCCAATCCTCTAATTTGTCTAGGTCCCTCTGTATCCTATCCCTACCCTCCAGCGTATCAACCACTCCTCCCAGTTTAGTGTCATCTGCAAACTTGCTAAGGGTGCAGTCCACACCATCTTCCAGATCGTTAATGAAGATATTGAATAAAACCGGCCCCAGCACCGACCCTTGGGGCACTCCACTTGATACCGGCTGCCAACTAGACAAGGAACCATTGATCACTACCCGTTGAGCCCGACCATCTAGCCAGTTTTCTATCCACCTTACCGTCCATTCATCCAGCCCATACTTCTTTAACTTGCTGGCAAGAATACTGTGGGAGACTGTATCAAAAGCTTTGCTAAAGTCCAGAAATAGCACATCCACTGCTTTCCCCTCATCCACAGAGCCGGTTATCTTATCATAGAAGGCAATTAGGTTAGTCAGGCATGACTTGCCCTTGGTGAATCCATGCTGACTGTTCCTGATCACTTTCCCCTCCTTTAAGTGGTTCAGGATTGATTCCTTGAGGACCTGTTCCATGATTTTTCCAGGGACTGAGGTGAGACTAACTGGCCTGTAGTTCCCTGGATCTTCCTTCTTCCCTTTCTTAAAGATGGGCACTACATTAGCTTTTTTCCAGTCNCGGTGCTTAAGATGGTTAAAGAAAACGTTGTTTGATGGCATTCATTTATCAACCGTTGTGGTTGTGAAATCCCTACTTTATTATTGTTTTGTCTTTATGGTCCCCATTTCTCTATGGTTTATCGGTCTGGTCTCTGTCTTGTTTTTGATTGTTTCTGTTACATAACTAATTTTGCTAGGTGTAACTCAATGAAGGTGGTGGGCTGTGTGTCACGGAGTGTGGGGGAGTCCGGGCCCTGTACCCCCGGCTTCCTGTGATTCACCATGACTCTCAGCCAGCCAGTAAAACAGAAGGTTTATTGAGACGACAGGAACACAGTCCAAAACAGGTCTTGCCAGCACAGACAACAGGATCCCCTTTAGTTAGGTCCATCTGGGGGCCCCAGGGAGGCCACGGCCCCGCTGGGAAGCCCAAGCCCCGTCGGGGCACCCCTCTCCATTTTCCAGCCAGCTCCCAAACTGCAAAAAAAAACCTCCAGCCCCTCCTCCTCTGGGCTTTGTCTCCCTCCCGGGCTAGGAGGTCACCTGACCTCTGTCTCCAACACCTTCAGTTGGCACCTCTGCAGAGGAGGGGCCCAGGCCATCAGTTGCCAGGAGACAAAGTGTCAGGCATTTATGTGCACTGGCCCTTCGCTCCGCAACAACCACACACCCGCATCCCACCACCTAGATACTTAAGAACTGCACAGGGGAAACAGACACCCACACAGTATTCAGGGGAAACATTAAGAACATTCCCACTTCGTCACAGTGTGATTGGTTAAAGGATTGTTTGACAATAGGTTAGGATTGGTTAGTAATCATTTAGTGAAATGACTGGTTAAGGTGCAGCTAAGCAGGACTCAAGTGTCACTATATAAACTGGGGTCCAAGAAGGAGACCAGAGGAAGGAACAGAAAAATAAGAAGGAAAGACCTGGAAGACGAAGAACTCACCGCTAAGTCACAGCCTAAGATCAAAGCTGCTAAGAATCCTCTCCACGACCGTGACATGCAGCACCCAGAATCCAGACGAGACCGACCTTGCAGGGAAAGTCCGCCTGGCTGATCAGCATTGGTG
Organism: Platysternon megacephalum; assembly: GCA_003942145.1. Lineage (NCBI taxonomy): Eukaryota > Metazoa > Chordata > Testudines > Platysternidae > Platysternon > Platysternon megacephalum. The sequence continues at coordinate 37,443 of QXTE01000723.1, forward strand.
GGCATGGCGCTGTATGCTTAGCATGTGTATTCTGCTTGGTGATTGTTAATAAATAGAGGATCAGGATATTACTGTGCGAGACTCTTTCACTGGGAAAAGGTCCTGAAAACCTGCAGAGAATTACACCCTGAGCCCTAGGAGCTGGGAAAGGGTGGGGGTGCCTAAACGAAGAGGGTTAAGAACATAAGAACGGCCGTACTGGGTCAGACCAAAGGTCCATCTAGCCCAGTATCCTGTCTCCCGACAGTGGCCAATGCCAGGTGCCCCAGAGGGAGTGAACCTAACAGGCAATGATCAAGTGATCTCTCTCCTGCCATCCATCTCCATCCTCTGACGAACAGAGGCTAGGGACACCATTCTTACCCATCCTGGCTAATAGCCATTAATGGACTTTACCTCCATGAATTTATCTAGTTCTCTTTTAAACCGTGTTATAGTCCTAGCCTTCACAACCTCCTCAGGTAAGGAGTTCCACAGGTTGACTGTGTGCTGCGTGAAGAAGAACTTCCTTTTATTTGTTTTAAACCTGCTGCCCATTAATTTCATTTGGTGACCCCTAGTTCTTGTATTATGGGAATAAGTAAATAACTTTTCCTTATTCACTTTCTCCACACCACTCATGATTTTATATACCTCTATCATATCCCCCCTTAGTCTCCTCTTTTCCAAGCTGAAGAGTCCTAGCCTCTTTAATCTCTCCTCATATGGGACCCGTTCCAAACCCCTAATCATTTTAGTTGCCCTTTTCTGAACCTTTTCTAGTGCCAGTATATCTTTTTTGAGATGAGGAGACCACATCTGTACACAGTATTCGAGATGTGGGCGTACCATCGATTTATATAAGGGCAATAATATATTCTCAGTCTTATTCTCTATCCCCTTTTTAATGATTCCTAACATCCTGTTTGCTTTTTTGACCGCCTCTGCACACTGCGTGGACATCTTCAGAGAACTATCCACGATGACTCCAAGATCTTTTTCCTGATTCGTTGTAGCTAAATTAGCCCCCATCATATTGTATGTATAGTTGGGGTTATTTTTTCCAATGTGCATTACTTTACATTTATCCACATTAAATTTCATTTGCCATTTTGTTGCCCAATCACTTAGTTTTGTGAGATCTTTTTGAAGTTCTTCACAGTCTGCTTTGGTCTTAACTATCTTGAGCAGTTTAGTATCATCTGCAAACTTTGCCACCTCACTGTTTACCCCTTTCTCCAGATCATTTATGAATAAGTTGAATAGGATTGGTCCTAGGACTGACCCTTGGGGAACACCACTAGTTACCCCTCTCCATTCTGAAAATCTACCATTTATTCCTAACCTTTGTTCCCTGTCCTTTAACCAGTTCTCAATCCATGAAAGGATCTTCCCCCTTATCCCATGACAACTTAATTTACGTAAGAGCCTTTGGTGAGGGACCTTGTCAAAGGCTTTCTGGAAATCTAAGTACACTATGTCCACTGGATCCCCCTTGTCCACATGTTTGTTGACCCTTTCAAAGAACTCTAATAGATTAATAAGACATGATTTCCCTTTACAGAAACCATGTTGACTTTTGCCCAACAATTTATGTTCTTCTAGGTGTCTGACAATTTTATTCTTTACGATTGTTTCAACTAATTTGCCGGGTACTGACAGACTTACCGGTCTGTAATTGCCGGGATCACCTCTAGAGCCCTTTTTAAGATTACGCCTTGAGCCCACGCAACAGTAAAGGTGGGTGCCCTAGAGTGCGTGAGTAATGGATAATTTTGTGAAGGTAACAGATTTGGTGGAGAATGCGAGCAGCCTAAGGTCATTTGGACCGAATTGATCTAACCCAGGGGTAGGCAACCTATGGCACGGGTGCCAAAGGCGGCACGCGAGCTGATTTTCAGTGGCACTCACACTGCCCGGGTCCTGGCCACCGGTCTGGGGGGCTCTGCATTTTAATTTAATTTTAAATGAAGCTTCTTAAACATTTTAAAAACCTTATTTACTTTACATACAGCAATAGTTTAGTTATATATTATAGACTTATAGAAAGGGACCTTCTAAAAATGTTAAAATGTATTACTGGCACGCGAAACCTTAAATTAGAGTGAATAAATGAAGACTCGGCACACCACTTCTGAAAGGTTGCCGACCCCTGATCTAACCTAACACAGTAATAGCAGCAGAATACCATTGACATTTCGTCAGAAAGGGTCGCTACCTGCTTGGCAGAATGTTCACCCTGAAGCAACAGGAGGGAAAGGAAACAAAGCAAAGGGACCAGGAGGGGTGGGGGTTAGCTGAAGAGCCCCCCGCCCTTGCTAACTGGGTAGCAGAACGAGGAACATGCTCATGAGGACAAGATTCCTTCCAGGGGAGGGATGCCCTTGAGTCCGCTTGTAAGGGTTTTGAAGCGTTCTGTGAGTGCATGAAACCCAAGCCAAAGGCGGCGGCTATCAAAGCAGCAGCTGGGTGGGCACTGTGGAAAGCTGTCACTAATCTCTCCACTCCAGGAAAGGCAACTGGAGGATTACAGACTCAATTTGGATGTAGTTAAGGAGAATTTGGCTCAGTATAAGGCATCTCAGTGTGCCCGTGCAGCTTCAGCATTACAGAATGCAACAGCTCTACAGGCAGAAACAGAAGAGTGTGAGCACTGAGACTAGAAGTACAAAACCTGAATGGGGAGGGATCTACACTGCAGGTGAAGCTGGGGGATGCTCAGGCAGCTGTCAGAACGGTGTTACAGGGAAATACGGATCAGGCCCGGACAGGCAGTGACCACAGTCTGCAGGCAGCCAATAGAGAAACCGGAAAACGTTGGGAGCCCAGAGGGCCACAGTAGCAGCAGCAAGGGGAGGCGTGAGTGTGGGCACGGGGGATGCAGACACCTGGGAGGATACTTGGAATGGGATGGTTGGATGGATCCCGAACAGAGAGATCCTGGATGGTCATACACCCCCGCCCATGCTTTTCCTGAAGGGCCCTATGCCTCTGCAAAAAGGGACTTGCAGAATTTGAAATTAAAAGCACAATTCAATCCTGTGGCTCCAGTTCCCCTGAGGGCGGTAACAAGAACAGAACCTGTCCCAGATGACCCACAACAACAAAAGGAAACAAGGCAAAATATTACAGAGATTTCGGATTTTACCCCAGACCAGGTACAGGCGGCTGCTCAGTTAGTGGGACCCTTAGAAAGGGACACGTGTCTGGACTGGATGGTGAAGGTGTTGGCACGAACTGGGTGGAGGCTGGCAGATTAAGAGGTTCTAGTGATTCTGACTGGGCAGCAATACGCAGTGCTGAGGGGCGGTTAGGTGCGAGCGGTGTTCTTGCCACTGGATGGGACTGGGCAAAGGAAGTAATGAAAGTAGGGATGTCCGCCCGACAACTGGGGAACTTGTTTCATGTCACAGAACAGGGCCCTGGTGACTCCCCGGAATTGTATGTTATTAAAAAGGAGATCCTGGCCATGGCTGCCGGGGTTGTGCCAATAGTAACTGGAACCCCACCGGATTTCAATACTTTAACAATGCAGTCTTAAAAGCTAGACAGTTTGAATTCAAGAATGAAGGTAATGTTAGGACCCATAGATCCAGCTAGGGGATACCCGGAGTTAAAACAGGAGATTTTTCGAGCAGCTGTAGTTTTTGGAGACACGCAGGGACACGCAGGAAAAGGAAATAGGGACGGGAGAATGGAACCCGTCCAGGCGGTAACTCTTGCCAACGGGCCCCCAGATCTCCAAGGGGAGCTGGGGGGAAAGGGCCAGATGCACAATGGCATGTTAGAGGAAGAGGCCGGGGAGGTGCCAGGGACAGCAGAGGAGGAAATGGATCTGGGTATCAGATGCAGAACAGAGGATGTCTGGCTGAAGGTGGGAAAGGTACATTGAGAGGGGAGGCATGGAGGGAGCTCATGATGGCAGGGGAACCAGAAGAGAAAGGGGACGGGAAGCCCACAAGTGAGTTACTGCAGAGGGCTGCCCAGTTAGAAAGGCAAGAGGAGTTGACTAATAGGGTTTCTGTAACTCCCAGAACGGACCCCGAACCACTGGCGCCACCCCAATAGGGGTGCCCACCTCCCCGGACTCCCCCTGAGGTAGTGGCCCAACTACAGTATGACAAATGGGGGCGTCCCATTGTAGGGGCAATAATGGGGAGATTAGGGGAACAAACATGCCCCACTATGTTAACTGACACCGGTGCATCATTGGTGTGACTGGGGAGCAGTGGCTTCCCGGGGACGCTGTGGAAACAGAAAATTCAACACAGCTAGTATCATATACAGGGGAGACAATGAAAGCATTTATCACGAGACTGATCCTGACCTGTATAGGGAACTGGGAGTGATGGGTTAAATACTCTGTTCAGAAGCAGGATCAAACTAGGAATGAGGAGGATGGAATATTGGAAACGTTTTACCTTAACAAGGGGAGACTCTCTGTGGATTTAGCCAACGGGTTCCTATGGGCAAACAGTGAGGGCCAGCAGACACCCACCCCTCCATTAAAGCTGTACATAGGTGTGCGGCTGTAAAGGCCCCGGAAGGAGGGCAAGCCGAAGAAGGGGACCACGGATGGACAAGTGTCCTGGGGTATGGGCTGAAAATAAACTGGAGTGTGGGAAAATTGATGCTGAGGTTTTAATCCGAGGGCCTGACCCCCTCCACAGCGTCAATACAGTGCCCTCAGGAGGCAGAGGAAGGTGTAAAATCTACCATCGAAAGGTTGTTAGAACAGGGTGTTATTGGGCACATGGCGAGTACTAATACTGCCCCGACTGGCCTGTACTGAAAGGGGGTGGGAAGACCTGGAGAAGGACAGTGGATTTTAGAGCATTAAACGCAGTAGCCCCTGCCCCTGCCCCGGTCATGGCTAAGTACCAAGTAGTCACTGCACTAGCAGCAGGAGCACAGTGGTTCTCAGTAACAGACTTAGCAAATGCCTTCTCTGCCATTCCCTTGCACCCTGAGGCCTGGTACAAATTTGGGTTCACTTACAGGGGCCAACAGTTGTGTTTCACAGGGGTCCCCCATGTGACGAAGTGGGGGATTTTCTTGTTTTTTCCTCGTTTTTCCAGTGGGTTGCATGCAGAGCGGGTGGGACTCAGTGTCCCTGGGTGTTACTGGTTTAACGACGTGAGGGGAGAGGGAGTTTGTTGTTACAGAGGACCGGAGAGGGAACTTGGGACCCCAACCAATGGCCTGGAGGACAGATATCTCAGCGACTGGTGTCCTGGCGACTGGGTGACCCGGACACCCAGCTCAGGAGTCACAGCCGGTTCTGGCCAGTGGGAGGAGAATGGGCTGCGGAGAGAGGACCCCCTGACCAGCCAGTTCCAGCCAGAGGGGCCAGAAGAGGGGAGAGGAGGCCAAGGCGACCCTGTTTCCCTGGAGAGAAGACAATGGACAGAGGCGGGACTTGGGGCTGGTGATCTCAGATGCCCAGCTGGGAAGCAGGGGGTGCTCTGGGCTGGAGAGGGGGAGCAGGCTTGCACCTGGATGCAGGGGAGACTGGGAGGTGCTGGGCTGAAGGAGGCCATGCCTGAGGCCCGGAGAGTTTCCTGTGCTGAGTTCAACGCTCAATAAACCTCCTGTTTTACACTGGCTGAGAGTCGCTCTGGGCTAGAGAACAGGGGGCATCAACCCCTTTGGGGGGCAGAGGCCCCGGGGGTCCAGAGCGAGGGGACTCCCTGAGGGGGCCCACGGCGAGAGACAGACGTGCTAAGGCTCAGGGAGGTGTGGCTCCAGGAGGTGGAGGGGCCTAACCCCGAGAAAGAGTGGACCCCCAAGAAGGGCTGTCTCACTGAAAGGGGCACCCCCCACAGACCGCATAGGGCCAAGAGTGGGCACGATCTGTGAGTCCGTGACACCCCAGGGTTTTCATAACACACCTGCAATTTGTCCCTCCCATGTGGTTAAAATGTGGGGAAAATTGACACCTGAAGCCCTAAAAAGAGTAATTTCTTACGTCGATGATATACGGGTGCCTGGGGACCACAGGGAGGAGGTTGGTAGGATCACTGAGCAGACGTTACAGATCATCCAAGATACCAGATTCCAGGCTAGCAGAGCCAAGTCCCAGCTGGTACAGCAAGAGGTAAAATACTTAGGGGTCATATTGGGAAAAGAGGGACAAACCCCAGATGCACAACGGGTGGAACTGGCTGGAAAACTTCCCGCCCCGACTGATGTGGCATCTTTAAGAGCCCTTTTGGGAACCCTGAACTTCTCGAGAGAGGTCACTGAAATGTCGCCCACTGGGCTTTCTCCTAAAGAAAGGGCGGCAGTGGGAGTGGGGGCCTGATCAGGCAAAGGCATCACTGACCCTGAAACAGCATTTGGCCCAGGCCCCGGCACCACATATCCAAAGGTGGGAGAACCATTCACCCTGCAAGTGCCTAGTACTGACGTAGCACTGGGAGCAGCGCCCCACTGAGAGCCCACAGCCCCAGAGACCTCCCGGCCCAGCTCACAGCGCCCCAGAGAGCTCACAGCCCCAGCACCCCATGGCCCGGCTCACAGCGCCCCACTGAGAGCTCACAGACCCAGCACCCCACGGCCCGGCTCACAGCGCCCCACTGAGAGCTCACAGCCCCAGCGCCCCACGGCCCGGCTCACAGCACCCCACTGAGAGGCCACAGCCCCAACGACCCACAGCCCCACTCACAGCGCCCCACTGAGAGCCCACAGCCCCAGCACCCCACGGCCCGGCTCAC
>QXTE01000723.1:53732-65640 GCA_003942145.1 Platysternon megacephalum
CCATAGCACCGCGTGCCCGGCCCAGCCCCCCACCCCGGCGCCGTGTGCCCACGCCCGGCCCAGCCCCCCACCATAGCACCGCGTGCCCGGCCCAGCCCCCCACCCCTGCGCCGCGTGCCCACGCCCGGCCCCCCAGCCCAGCACGGCGGCGCAGCCCAGGGGGTCCTACCGTCCTTGCGGTAGAAGCAGATCTCCACCTTGCGCTCCTCGGAGCCCAGCAGGGCCTGCGCGATCTGGGTGGCCGCACTGCGCTGGGTGCGGGGCCCGTGCAGGAAGTCACAGGTGCAGGGCTGCTGCATGACCTCGGCCCGCGTGTACCCGCACAGCGCGCAGAAGCCATCGTTGCAGTAGATCACGGCGCAATTCTCCACCCGGGCGTTGGCGATGATGAACTTGCGGCCTGTGGGGGAGAGGCAATGAGAGGCCGGGCGGCTGGCAGCGCGGCTACCCTTGGGGTGTCCCCCCAGCCTGCCCACTCCCACCCCGACCCAGCCCAGGGCCAGCTCCTGCCTCCATTCAATCCGGGCTGACCAGGCCCTGCTGGGGTCTCCCCTCAGGGGCCAGGCCCGATACACTGCAGAGAAGCGCAGCTCCTGGCAAGGCTGGGGGGGCAGGGACTCCAGCCGCCCACAGGAGGGAATCCCAGGGGACCACAGGTGCCACCCCCCATGCGCAGCGCGAGGGGCCGGCCCCACTGACCGGATGCCCACAGTGTCCCCCAGACACCCAGCCCTGCAGATGCTGCCTCTGCATTGCCCGGCTCCCTTGTGAGCAGCTGATTCTGCCAGTGCCCAGTCCAGCCCCACCCCCGCCTCCCTGCGCTGGCCTTCACACTGCTCCAGACAAGCGGGGACACTTCAGCCCCCGCCTGTGCACGGGGGTCATGGGTCGGACTCCGCAAAACGATCCCAGTCCGAGAACACTGAGAACCTAGCTCTGCTGGAGCCCCTCGCTGCCGACCCGCAGCCCCCCCCCCACCACCACCAGTGCCCCTCAAACCCAAGCCCCAGGTCCCTGCTTTCCTAGTCCTGAGCCTTCCCCTCGCTGTCCCGGCCACGCAGTGTCTCTCGCTGCTTGTTTACTCGCAGCATCCGCAGCAGCCTTTGCATTCGCAGACCTGCCAGGGCAGTCGGTGCCAGCAGCAGCATGCTGGGGATAAACAAGCGTGAGGCCTGGGGCCTGCAAGCTGCCTCACCTCCCCTCCCTGCAGGCCCCAGGCCAGGCCAGCCCAGCCCAGGCCTCCCAGGAGCAGCTTCCTCGCTTCCCCCTGCTCCTGAGCCCCGGGGTCTCTGGCAGTGTCCTACCTGCACAGGTGGGGGAAGCAGTTCTCTGCTGGTGCCAGCGCAGCCCTGCAAGAGGCGTTCTCCCTGGGCTGGCCACGCAGTCACTGCCACAGCTCCCACGTGGGCATCTGCCCAGAGCAGGGACATCCCAACCCTTCCCCACCCCAGCACAATCGGACTCACACCAGCGTGTGGGCTGAGGCTGCAGGCCCACGGGAGCGTGACCAGGGAACAGGGGCAAGGAAGGGGGACGCACCCCACGCTACTGCCCACCACAGCACACACCCACACCAGACATCGCTTGTCACACACCAGGGCCGCCCCACCGCTAAGCTGAGAACTGACTGGCTTCTTTCACCCCCAGCACCTGGTGCGGAGCAGGATTCACCCCCAGGTACACAGACACCCCAGCAGTCACACATGGGAGTGGACAGGCACACACATACAGTCGCAGCTGGCACACACTAGAGCCCCCGGCCCGTGGCATAGCTCTGTACCAGCCCTACCAAACACAAGCCCTTCGTCAAAGGCCGGGCTGCTGGCCCTGGCCAGAGACTGATTCTCCTGCAGCCCATCCCGTCCCATCCCCCAACCGGCCCCAGACCCCAGCAGAGCCGAGCCTCCTCTCCAGACAGCCCCCCTCAGAGTCACCTTCAGAACATGGGAGGGAGGGTCAGCCCCACCCTACAGATGGGGAAACTGAGGCACAGCTACACCAGGGCAGAGAGGCATCCAGCTCAGGCGCTGCCAGGCCCAGCCCCACAATGATCAGCTGTGCACAAGGGCATCTCCCAGCCTGGCACACAATCCACAGGGCCGGCACTGGGCACAGACAGGAATTGCCCCCCGTTCTAGCACCCAGCTGCTCGAGTGCCCCACGGCATGGGCCTCTCCCCAGCCTCAGCATCCTGGGCACATTAACTCAGTCAGGAAGCACAGATCCAATTTCCCCTGCTGCTGACTCACCAATATACTGGGCCACACACCTTGCTCCCAAGCGCACAAACCTGGGGCATCTCTTTCACACACCCCCACACAGGGACACCCGCTCCTCCCCGCCCCCCACACGCACACACACACGCAGGGCACATGCACACCCTACACACGGGGACACCCGCTCCTCCCCACCCCCCACACGCACACACACACGCAGGGCACATGCACACCCTACACACGCACACAGAGGGACACCCTCTCCCTCCCGCCCCCCGCACACGGCACATGCGCACCCTACACACGCACACACAGGGACACCCTCTGCCCCCCCCCCCACACACACAGACGGAGCACACGCACAACTGAGCACATGCACACACAGGGGCACCCTCCCCCCTACATACATACACAAGGGCTGGGGCACACACAGGGGCTGGGGGACGCGCACAAACACACACAAGGCACCCACACACACAGGGGCTGGAGGACACAGGGACACACGCAGGGCACCCCCACACACATACAGGGGCTGGGGGACACAGGGGCACCCCCACACACATACAGGGGCTGGGGGACACAGAGGCACACGCAGGGCACCCCCCCACACACAGGGGCTAGGGGACACACAAAGGGGCTGGGGGACACAGGGGCACACGCAGGGCACCCCCCCCACACACACACAGGCAGGGGCTGGGGGACGCAGGGGCACACGCAGGGCACCCCACACACATACAGGGGCTGGGGGACGATGGGGCACACGCAGGGCACCCCCCCCCCCCCACACACACACACACGGGCTGGGGGACACACACAGGGGCACACGCAAGGCACCCCCCACACACACACACACACACGCGAGCTGGGGGACACTCCCGGGCCCCGCACTTACTCTGCCCCTCGAACTTGCGGATGATGGTGTCCAGGAAGGTGTTCTGCGGGGCGACGTGCCCGCGCCGGACGGGCATGCTGCTTATCCCATGGGGGGCGGCCGCCGGCCCCTGTCCCCGGCGCCCCCGCAGGGCCCTGCCCGGGCCCGTCTGTCCCGGGCGCAGGGTCAGTCCCCGAGGCGCGGGCGGAGGGTCCCGCTGCGCTCGGCTCCGGGGCTCCCGCGGGCGGTTCCCCAGCCCGGGGCTGCGGCTCGATCCGCGGCGCTTGCTCCGGCCGCCCGGCGGCGAGGGGGCGGGGCCGGGCTCCTCGCCCCGGCTGCGGGTCCGGCTGGGCGCGGGGGACCCCCCGGGACCCGTGCACCTGCCGCCGGCTGCAGCGCCCCGTCCCCGCCCGGCTCGGCTCCCGGCGGGCTGCGGCAGCAGCGACCCTTATTAGGCCCGGCGGCGGCGCGAGGTGCCGGCAGACGGGTCGGATTCGCCGCGCCCTGGCCCGGCCGCCCGCGGTCCCCAGCCCGGCCCTGCGCTGCGCGGGGAGCCGGCCCGGGGGGGGGCGCTGCGCGCTGACAGCCAATGGCTGGGGCCGAGCGCGGGGTCCTGGGCGGGGGGCGCACTGACCGCTGGGCCCCGCCCCCCACGGGTCCCCTCGGCCTGGGCCCCCTCGGCCTCGCCCCCCTTCCCACTCTCGCGGCACCCGGGCCTGGTCCTGCCCCCCACCGGACCCCTCGGGCCCCAGGCACTGCCCCCCACCCTGCTCTGGTCCTGCCCCCCACCGGACCCCAGGCACTGCCCCCCAGCCAGGCACCCCATCCCCCACCCTGCTCTGGTCCTGCCCCATCAGACCCCCTCAGGCACTGCCCCCCAGCCAGTTCCCCCACCCCCCACCCTGCTCTGGTCCTGCCCCCCATCAGACCCCTCAGGCCCCAGACACTGCCCCCCACCCTGCTCTGGTCCTGCCCCCCACCGGACCCCAGGCACTGCCCCCCATCCAGGCCCCCCATCCCCCACCCTGCTCTGGTCCTGCCCCATCAGACCCCTTGGGCCCCAGACACTGCCCCCAGCCAGTTCCCCCATCCCCCACCCTGCTCTGGTCCTGCCCACACCGGACCCCCCTCAGGCCCCAGGCACTGCCCCCCAGCCAGGCTCCTCCATGCTCTCCCCTCCCTATGTCCCCCACCAGCACCAACCACCCCTGCCCCCATCCTTCCCTACGTTACCACCATGGTGCCCACCCAGCACTTCCCCTGCCCCAGACCTCATTACTCCCCTGCTGCCCCATCTCTGCCCCAGGCCCACCAGGCCTCCCCTCCTTGGCCCCGTCTCTGCAGCTGGCTGGCTCTCTCCTGAACAGCCCTCGCCTGCCATCACCCCTCAGCTCCCAGCTCTCTGCCTGGGCTCAGCCGAGGAGGCGGCCCCAGGGGAGTGCCCCCAGGCCCCTCTCCCTCTGGGGAGCAGAGAGCTCCTCCAGTCATGGCCCTTCCCAGCTGGGCACCAGGGGCTCTGGTGCTATTGGGAGGAGGCTGAGCCCCCCACTTGGGGCAAGCGTCCCAAAGCTGTCCACTGCCGGGGCATGTGTCCTTCCCTGGAAACCCTAGACCCGTCCCCGCCAGTGACCCCTGCCGAGGGCTCCCCCACCGCTGCAGCTTGGGAGTAGGACCCCCACTGGGGCGGGGTGGTTACAGGACAGAGATCTCCATGGGGACAGAAAGAGCTGAAGCTCCCCAGAGCCCCAGCTCCTGGTTACCAGAGAGGGGAGGGCCAGGGAAGCGGATACACACTGACTAGGTGCCCAGCGAGGTGCCCACACCTGTCCCTAGACTCCGATCACTGAGCAACCAGGCCTGGGCAAACCACTGAAACAGCCCATCCTTAGACAGCACAATGCAAACTCCCTGCCCGGCTCCATCCCTCCACCCTGGGCGCAGAGCACACGTCCTCGCACGCTCACTGTCTGCACTCCTCCTTGTGGGACAAAGGAACAGGACTTGCTACCCCGACCAGCTACCCCCTGGAGCAGCACACGCCAGCCTGCTGCCACGCCACGCTCACACCCCGCTACCCCCTGCAGCAGCACACGCCAGCCTGCTGCCACGCCATGCTCACACCACGCTACCCCCTGCAGCAGCACACGCCAGCCTTCACACACGCCACGCTCACACCACGCTACCCCCTGGAGCAGCACACGCCAGCCCGCAGCCATGACGCGCTCAGACAAGGTCTGTGCTAGAAGGGCTCACTGGTAGAGTCATACCAGCAACCCTTCCTAGTGGAGATGCAGCGTCTGCGAGGAACGTAGTGCTCTGCTGTATCGCTTATACCTGTTCCCTGAACAGAACACGCTACAGCCCCGACACTGGAACTGCATCTGCACTGGGGCTTGGCTGGTGTAGAGATGCTGTGAAAACCTCCTGCAGCCGACACTGCTATGCCAGCCAACGTGTCCCATGTCAGCTTGGCCTCAGAGACACCCGAGGGACTGGACAGCACCCCGGATCCACAGACCCACCAAGGGCCGCTCCTGTTCGATGCAAAGGCTGGTGTGCCCCAGCCCTGTGGGAGAGGCACTGCGCAGTGAGCGTGTCCCAGGGGGAACAGACTTGGCACCAAGACCCAGCGTGCCCCGGAGCAGAACCACCTCTCCCCAGGCAGAAAGGCTGCAAGGGTTTGGGGGGCAGAGGTGGGGCTCGGTGGAGGCTCCCTGCAGCCCCCAGCACAGACCTTCCCCGCCTGTGCTGCTCTTGCTCCTGCATGCAGCTGAGCCGAGCTGCCTCTGTGCTCTCACCTGTGGGCTCCTGGACCCAACCCCTATCAGTCCCCAGGGCAAGTCCCTGCAGCCAGTGCCCAGGCAGGGGCTCGTGAGGGGCAGGAGGGCCGGGGCACTGACACGGCTCCCAGAACCTCGGCACAGGGTCCCTGTGCAGGGCTGGACACCCAGAGCATCTCTCACTGCGTCACCAACCCCTAGCCTGACCCCACAACCCACCTCAAGCCTAGGGCTGGCATTGCCTGGTGGGCAGCCGAACCCTCACCCAATTGGCACATGCAGGCTATGCAGGGCCAACCTCCAGCCCACGGCCAGCACTGCAGCCTCCTCACCCTGCCAGCCCTACCCACCCCTGCCTTGTAACCTGATCTCCAGTCTGCTGCCCCCACCTAACACTGTTTGCCCTTCCTTTCCCACCTAGGGGTACCAGATACCACCTGTGACAAAACGGGCCGGGGGTGGGCGGTAATAGGCGCCTATATAGGAAAGAGTCCCCAAAACTGGGACTGTCCCTTTAAAAGCGGGACATCTGGTCACCCTATTCCCATCCTTCACACTCCCTGTCCCTGCCCCCATATTCTCTACCCCCTGCAGATTCTCCTTTCCCCAACAGCTCCCCTGCATGCCCCCCACATTCTCCTGCCCTCACACTGCAGGGCCCACCATCTTCCCAGGGTCAGCCTGACTTGGCTTCCCTTGGGACGGCCATTTCTGATGAGGGCGCAGCCTAGCAGTGCCCATGTTAGTGGTGTGCCCTGGGCCCTGCTGAGAGCAGCCCGGGAGGGCGGCCATTTCAGGGAAGGGCAACACATCACAGGATTGCTCCATGCCTCCCGAGGCCAGCTGGCCAGCCAGCGATGAGAGGGAGATGGGGCTGGGGCAGAGGTTACCTGGAGCCCCCATGGCACCCCACTGGGGGAGCAGAAGGGACTCCATCCCACACACCAGCTAGCCCCAGGGTGACGCTGCTCCATGGTCCTCCCTCAAGCCCACTCAGCACCACCCATGAACAGGCTGGGTTTCTAGGACAGCAATGTCATGCTGCTATCCTCAGGGACCCACCCTGCTCCCCACCGCCACGGAATCCCACCCTGCTCCCCACCGCCACGGAATCCAATCCTGCTCCCCACACCCACCCCACCCTGCTCCCCACTCCCACCCCACCGCCACGGAATCCCACCCTGCTCCCCGCACCCACCCTGCTCCCCACTCCCACCCCACCCTGCTCCCCACCGCCACGGAATCCCACCCTGCTCCCCACTCCCACCCCACCCTGCTCCCCACCGCCACGGAATCCCACCCTGCTCCCCGCACCCACCCCACCCTGCTCCCCACCACCACAGAATCCAATCCTGCTCCCCACTCCCACCCCACCCTGCTCCCCACCGCCACGGAATCCCACCCCGCTCCCCACTCCCACCCCACCCTGCTCCCCACCGCCACGGAATCCCACCCTGCTCCCCACACCCACCCTGTACCACACACTGCCACCACAGAAACCCACTCCACTCACTGCACCCACACCATGGAATCCCACCCTGCTCACTGCACCCACCCCATACCCACGTTACTGCACCCACCCTGCTCACTGCACGCACCCTAGTCCCCATTCCCTGCATCCACCCTGGTCCCTGCTCACTGCCCCCAAGCTGGTCCTCACTCACTGCACCCCCCCACCCCAGGCAGCTGCTGCTTCCCAGCAACATGCAAAGGGTTAACATGCAAAGGGTTAATATCACGGGGCCAGGAGATGACTAGGCCCCGTGCATGTGATTTTCTATCCATCTCTGATCCTGGAGTGCCCTGCACCCTTCCTCTCCCTTGCTATGCCCTGCCCCCTGCTGTCTCCCTCAGCACTCCCCATTACAAGAGCAGCTTGATAACCCTGCTCAGTCCGTCCCCTCCCCAGACTCCGGCCCAGCCAGCAGCCAGAGGCAGAAGGTCAGTTTATGTTTCTGAACGTGGCTCTTTATACACTTCCAGACAGTTCTCTCGGTAGCTTCCCCCTCCCCCAGGCCCTGGCAAGCTCTCCCTGCCGCAAGGCCACAAACCCAAACACACTGGGCGTCTCTAGGCCACACTGGGAGATAGCGTGAGCAGAGGAAGAGCAGGGAAGCATTTGAAATGTAAACATAGCGCGGTCTGGGACACACTGTGGCTTTAACAGGGCCTGCTCCTTACCTGCCCAGAAGGGGACCCAGGGGACTGTCTCAGACCAAGGTGCACACTCGGAAGGATCTGCTCTCGTCCAAGCAGGAGTTATTTCAGGGCAGTCCCCGGGCCTGTGCTAGGCAGGAGAGTAGACTGGATGACCCGTGCTCCCTTCTGTCCTTGAAATCTGTGAATTCCATCATGATCAGCTCTGCCCCTGCCAGGGAGGCTGGCCCTGGGCCAGGGCTGGCCTGGGACCCAGGAGCTCTGCATTCAACTCCCAGTTCTGCCACAGTCAGACCCCCATGTGACCCACAGCAAGACACAACCTCTAGGGCTCACGTCCCCATTTGTTAAACTGCAGCAACTCACCCTCTGTCTGTCTGGTTAGGCCAGGAGCTCCGGAGCAGGGCCTGTCTCTCACTAGCTCTGTGCCCAGCTGTTCACACCTGGGCCTTCTAGCAGCTCCTATCATACGGATTCCTCTGCCCTGGCTCGATCCCTCCCATCCGGACCCTGGAGATCTCCCAGTTACCCCCAGCCCTGCAGCCATGGCCGCTCGCTGCCCTCTCCCTCCCCTCCTCTGCCCCTGCCCCCGGAAACTCCACTGCTTTGGCACAGCCCCTTGTCAGTAATCCAGTCCCAGGGTGAATACTCGGCTGTCCCCCATTCTCCTCTCTGGGTCCCGAGGGGTCCCTCCCAGTGGGAGAGCTCTCCTGTTATTCTCCCAGGCCCCACCACAAACCAGCTCCCTGATCACTCCTGATTAGCAGGGGCCAGGGGGAGATGAACGCCCGCCTGCTGCCCTTGTAGCTGTCTCCTCTCTGCTTAGGGGATGGGTGGAAGATCCCTCTCCAGCTTCCCAAGCCAGCCGGGCTGCCTCTGCCCATCTCCACACCCTGCATGTGCAGCCAGATGGGAGGCGAGCAGGGCTGGGGAGAGTGAGAACCGCCAGCCCTGCTCCACGGTTCCCCAGAGCCGGGTCCCAAGCAGCAGCCATAGCCCATCACCTTTCGGACCCAGACCAGCTCCTGCTGTCCCGGGGGGCGAGCAGGATACCCAGTGGTGCCATGGGGCCAGGCTGTCACTGAGGGTCCTCGTCAGGATAGAGCCGCTGCCAGTGTTGAGGGGGGGCCTCCCCCTGTACACAGACACGTAGGCTGTAGGAGGAGTCAGGGCTACAAACAGCCAGACCTCCACCAAATCTTGCCCCCTGCCCTGATGTCTCCCAGTCTCTGAGCTGACAGCACCTTCTCCTGTCCTGAAGCACCAAGACACTCCCTGACTGCAGCCTGCCTTGCACCCCCGTGCCCAGGCCTCTCCAGAGCTGCTCCCATTGACTTTACACTGCCACAGCCACCCGGGCTGTCTGGTGGCACCTCCCTGCTGCTGCTCCGGAATCCCGGCCCATCACATGCTGCATCTCACCTCAAGGGCTCTCACTCCTGCTGCTGGGGAGGCTGCCCCATAGGCCAGGATGCTGCTGCTGAGACCAGCACAAGGATGGAGGATGTGAAGGGAAAAATGACCCCTGGCAGGGGCAGCTGAAGGGAGCCATGCCCCAGCCCACAGATCAGCGGGGTTCTTGCCTTTTCCCATGGGGACCACTCTAGAAACACAGAGTTTGAGTGGGAAGGGCCCATCCTGAGCCTCCCCCAGGGCCGGGCAGAGCTGGGCCCTAAAAGACCTTGTGTTGCCAGCGCTCCCCTGGGGACAAGCCCCAGCCAGATCTCTGTCCCGGACAGGGACATGACGCTGGCACCCACCCTCTGGGGTGTCCGAGGCTTTGCCCTCACGCAGGCAGGAGCCACCCAGCAGCTCACTAGCACAGCTGCAGGGGCAAGGGGCTCATGGGCTCTGGAAGGGCTGTGAGGGGGATGGATGACACTTTCTGCCCACAGCCAGAGCAGCTGACTCTGAGATTCCACCCCACTGGGCTGATCGGGTGGGGAGGGGGGAACCAGGCCAGATGGGCCCACCGGGCTGATCCAGGGCAGCAAGAGGGCGTGAGGGGTGGTACCAGTTTAGAGGGGCCCGTTGCTCTGTTCAGTGCAGCACTGGTGGGATAATGCCAAGGCCATGAGGACAGTCAGTGCCTGAGTAGCTCCAGGAGTGGAAGAAGCAGCTGCTGGGTCATGTCAGGCCCTGACAGCTCGTCCCAGGACTATCAGCACATTCCACTGGTATCTGTCCAAGGTGCTGAAAGCTATGTCCTGTGGTTCGAGGACCCACAGCTACTGGGGGGGGGGAGGGGAAGGGGGTAACAGAGGAATTCATCCCAGTTGCACAAGCATCCCATCAGCAAGGAGCTTCTAGGATGGGGCTGGATCCGCCAGGACAGAGCGGAACAACAGCTTTGGGGTTCGTGCCCTCCCACCACAAACAACATCAGCTTCTGCCCCACTGGACCCCCTGGCTAGGGCCTGACCGGAGAGAGTGTCTGCACAGCCATGCAATGCAGCCACCATGAGGAGGTGCAGCTCAAGGGAAGCATAGCTCCCAGCATGCAACGCTCCACCTGGAGCCCAAAGCATGGCCACTTGGCTCAAGATGGAGCATTGCATGCTGGGAGCTGTAGTCTCCCACCTCTCCATTAAAGCCACACTGAGGTGCCCCAGTGTGACAAAGTGGGAACGCTCTTAATGTTCCATCTGAATACTGTGTGCCTCGGTTTCCCTATGTGTTACTCAAGTGTCTAGGTGGGGGGATCAGGGTGTGTGATCATTGCAGAGACCCCTAGAGGGCAGGTGTGATGCCAACTGGCTGCCAGGCCGACACTCCGTATCCTGGCAACTGATGGCCCAGGCCCATCCTCTGCAAGAATCAGCAGGAGGTGTTGATGTGACGGAGCAGGGAGGGGGGCGGATTTGACCTGGGAATGTTGCAGGGGAGTTACATTGGGGATGGGAAGGAAGCTACCTGAGCTGTAACCTGAGCCAGGAGGGAGGTGGGAGAAGTGACACCTTTGGCCGGGAGACTGAACAAAGGAGAGGAGGAGAAGGGGGAGGGGGAGACCTGCGGGAGGAGTTTTTGGTTTTCAGTTCTGGGCTGGGTGGTGAAACGCAGGGAACCCCAAGCTGGGGGCTAAGTTCCCTAAAAACCCCAAAAGGACTTGATTGAGGGGTTCTGGTTGTACCTACAAGTTCTGCTTGGGACTGTGTTCCTGTCATCTAATAAACCTTCCGTTTTACTGGCTGGCTGAGAGTCACGGTGAATCCCAGGAAGAGGGGTGCAGGGCCCTGACTCCCCCACTCTCCGTGACAGTTGGAGAACAAAGTGAGAGGTGGAGGCCAGGGGACCTGTTTCCCCAGGAAAGAAACAAAGGAAGGAGGAGAGCACCTGGGCGTGACTGAGAGTGGGCTGCTGGAAGCTGGTCAGTCTCCTGGTTGGGACTTGGGCGGGGGGGAGCCCAGGGCTCTGGATCCCCCCAAGATGGACTTGGCTGTAACTGCCGGTTTCCTGTGCTAACAAGCTCTGTTCTATGCTGGGCTCCTGATGACTAATAACCCGTCTGCGTCACACGCTGGCTGCGGAGTTGGGGGGCAGGGCCCGGCTGCACAGAGGGAGGCAGGTGGCGATTCCTGGGGGAGCACGCTGTGTTCTCACCTGCTCGTGGGGGTCGGCGCGGTGGTCGGGCCAGGCACGTGGGGCCATGCAGGCTCTTCTTGGAGGGCCTTGGGGCTCCCGGCAGTCTCTGGGTCCAGGTGGTGGCTGGGGAGGAAGGCAGGCACAAGTCCCTAGTGAGTGACCCCTCCTGCTCTCTGCCCCACCCACCGGGCCAGGGACGCTAGCTGGCCTTGCCTATATTCCTCGCCTGCGAGCGCTCGCCGCGGGCCTGGGCGAGGAGCCGGAGTCAGGAGAGGCGCAGGAGGAAGGGCCTGGGCGAGGAG
>QXTE01000723.1:67282-95230 GCA_003942145.1 Platysternon megacephalum
GAGCTGGGGGGTCCCAGGGGCTGGGCTGAGCTGGGGGGTCCCAGGGGCCGGGCTGGGCGGGGGGCTGAGCTGGGGGGTCCCAGGGGCCGGGCTGGGGGGCTGAGCTGGGGGGTCCCAGGGGCTGAGCTGGGGGGGTCCCAGGGGCTGAGCTGGGGGGTCCCAGGGGCCGGGCTGGGGGGCTGTGCACGGCAGGCTGGGGGGTCCCAGGGGCCAGGCTGGGGGGCTGAGCTGGGGGGTCCCAGGGGCCGGGCTGAGCTGGGGGGTCCCAGGGGCCGGGCTGGGGGGCTGTGCACGGCAGGCTGGGGGTGGGCAAACGGGTCTGGTGCTGCTCCCTCAGTCTGGCCCGCGGGTGTGGCTGTGGTGCTGGGCACTGGCTCCGTTTGCGGTGGCAATTCCCTAGAGCGGAGGGTTTGCGGAGCCCAGAGATCAGTGGGTGCCCGGTGGGGTGGCACAGGGTGCCTGGGCTGGTGGCAGAGGTGTGGTGCTGGGCTGGCGCTGGCCGTGCCCCCAGCTCTCTTGGGAAGTCTGTCCCGTACCCCCCAGTGGGCTGATCCGTGATTGCATATTGGGTCCCTCCAGGAGACAGCCTGGGGGCCAGCCCCACGCACCCCCTGGCAGCCCATGCTGAGCGGGGTGCTGCACTGCAGGGTGCCCTGGGTGGCTCCCAGGGGACACAGAGAAAGCAGGGCCTGCGGGTCAGGATTGAGGGGCGCCGGCACAGCTGGGGGGCTCCTGCCCATCCCGCTTCCCCATCGACCCCAAGCAGCGAGCTCCTGCCCTGCCAAGCCTGGCGTCCTGTGCCGAAGGAGGGGACTGTCTACCAGCCATTGGGCTTGGTATCGCCGCCCGGGGCGCAGGAGTAAAGAGCTTCCCCAGGGGTGCAGCTGGAGCCGGCAGGGTCGGTGCCCCTTAGCTGGCTGGGCTGGGAGGAATGAGCCACTCAAGGCTGAATGCCTGAACTCCCGGTGGTTTTGCGGCAGCTGTGGACAGAGGTGTCATGAAGCGGTGCCAAGAGCAGAACTCACCGAGCCACCTGGCTCCACCTGGCAGGAAGGGCAGCACGGCACGGACCACGTACAGGGCCACAGCGGCCGCTCAGGGGTGTGAAAATCCACCCCCGAGAGCCGTGATGTCCCGGACTCCCAGGCCCCGGGCTCTCTCGCTCTGTACAGCCCTGGGGGGGGGGTCCCCTGTCACTGCGACAGCCCTTCCTGGGGGGCCACTCTCTCCTGGGGGTTAGGCCCTGGGCTCCGTCTCCTGCAACCGCACCTCTCTGAGCCTCCAGCCTGCCTGACACTCATTGTGGGGCCCCTCAGGGAGTCCACTTGCTCTGGGCCCCGGGGACCCCAGCCCCAGAGGGAGCAATGCCCCCCCGATCTCCCCCCCCCAGAGGGAGCGATGCCCCCCAATCTCCCGCCCCCAGAGGGAGCGATCCCCCCCCCCCCGATCTCTAGCCTGCAGTGACTCTGAGCCAGCGTAACACGGGGGGTTTATTGAGCGTCTGAACCCAGCCCAGGCAGTTCTCAGGGGCCTCGGCCTGGCCAGTCTCAGCCCTGGGCAGCGTTTGGCCCCGTCCCCATGGGCTCTGGCTGCTCCCTGTCCCAGTCCAGCCCCCTCCTTCCAGCCGACCCTCTATCCCCTCCCGCCACCAGCCCCTCCTCCGCCTTTGTCTTCTGTCCCAGGGCCCCCTCTCCCTTCCGTCCTTTGTTCCCCCCTGGCTGGAACCGGCTGCTCCTGAGCTGGGGGGGCCTCCCTGTCACCAGTCGCATCTGAGATGGGGGCATCTCCAGGCCATTGTCTGGGGTCCTGGCTGCTCTTTGAGGTCACACCTGGTCCCCTGCAACAGCAAACCCCCCTCCCACCCCCTCCTTACACATGCAGCACACAGGGAAACTGAGGCACACACGGTATTCATGCAAAACACTCTGAAAATCCCCTATTTTGTCACACGTGGCTATTCCAACCTAACCCCCGGTGCAGCCAGCGCTAGGTCCAGGGAAGAATTCTTCAGGTAACCGGGCTGCTGGCGGTCAGGGCGGTGGATTAATGACCGCCTGTCAGCGTAGGGCTGTCTACAGCACGTTACTGCAGCCGCTCCCGTGCTGCCGGGAGGGGCAGGTAATCCGCCTCGCCACGCGGCGGTGGCTGGGTCCATGGAGGATTTTTCACACCCCTCGGCGATGTCATGCTGACCTAATTTTCTAGTGTAGACGGGGCCTACATCTGAGCCGCTGCCTCCCTGGGCTCAGCTCCAGGCCCCCCAGGCCATGTCCAGGCGACTGACAAACCCGGCGGCTGGGCCCGCGCTGGGTCAGGGTCGCTGCGGGTCCTGGCTGGGCGTGTCGGTCCCTGCGGAGACAGATGAGGCTCCCCCAGGACCCCGGCTCCGTGGGACTCGCTGGCAGAGCTCGTGGGGAGAAGCAGGAGGGCTGGAGCCCAGAGGCTCCGTCTCTGAGGTGGGGAGGCCGTGAGGCCGGCCCTAGAGGGGGAGGGGTCTCTGGGGAGTTGGGCGACTGTGGGGTTCCTGCAAGCGTGACACCTCCCCTTAGAATACAGAGACCCCCCTGTGCCCTGTGGCAGCCCCCCAATAACACCCTGCAGCCTGCCCCTCAGAAGCTGGAGCCTTTGGGGCTGGCTGTGGGAGGGGGGCAGCAAGGCTCCGGGTCTTCAGGGCTGCTGCTGGGCAGCATTGCACCCGGCCCCCTTCTGGTCCCATCTGCTCCCCCGCACAGGGCCCAGCGTGGGACCAGCTGCCAGGCCTTGGCCTGTGCTTTCCATCCCCCTTATCTGGTGTGTCTGGCAGGCCGGAGAGCGCCAGGCCCCAGCCCCTCATCCATCATCCCTATCTCTCAAGTGGCAGCACGATCCCCTCTGTTCCCTGCCAGGGCCTCCGCGAGGCAGGGCCTGCTGCAGCCAGACCAGCGCCCGGCATGGCCTGCCAGGCCCGCCCCCTCGGGGAGGGGCTGTGCCCCCCATTCCCACACACACAGGCACCCTGGGCAGGGGGGGGAGTGGGTCCAGGGGCACGGGCTGGCTGGGGAGGTGGGCAGCGCTTCCTGGCCTGGCTGCTCCACCGCTCCCGTGGGGTGCCCTGTGCACCAGCTCTGCCCCCAGCCCAAGGGGCCCGGAGGTGGCGGGAGCCAGGATGCCCGAGAGGCTGTTGCATGGGAACGGTTGCTAGGGCATGGCCTGGGCATGTTCGGTGCAATGCCTGGCTCCCGCGGGGCCAGGAGACGCTCACTCGGAGAAAGCAGAACCCAGCTGGAGGGGCCCTGTAGGCTCTGGGGAGACGACCCCCCTGCACCCCTCTGGGCCCTGGGCTCCTCTGTCCCAGACATGGACAGAGGGGGGCCCCTGGCAGGAGCCCAGGGGAGGGCACCGGGGGTATTCCCGGGGTGGCGCCTCTCCCATGGGAAGGGCGGGTGGTTGAAGCGGGACAGAGCCCTGGGCCGTGGGGAGCAAATGAGGCCTCTGGGGGTGTCTCCCTCGCTGGCTCCCTGCGGCTGGGCAGGCCTGGCAGGAGCCGGGGGCACTGGGCACAGGCCCCTCTCCCTGCCCTCGCTGCTGCCAGCCTGCAGGGAACCCCCTTCTGCCAGCGCCCTCTAAGCTGCTGCTGCCAGCCCTGGTGCCCCCCATGGGGAGCCTGGGACAGAACCAACTCCGCTCCCCACCCTCCGGACAGTGCATGGGCCAAGGGCAGGCCTGGCTCTGCAGCAAACTCCCCTGGGCCTCTGGTTCCATCCCAAGGACCCAGCTGGGCGGCTGCAGGGCCAGGCAGAGCTGCAGCACCCCCAGGTGATACCGCGCCACAGGCAGCGTTGGGGGCAGCCCACTCCCAGAGCCCCCCGCAGCTTCCCCACGGCTCCCTCATGACTAAAAGCTCAAATTAAAAATCTCAGGGTAAACCTCCCTGCCCTTGACCTGCCACTTTGGACCCACAGGGCTTCCCACCCCAGCTCTGTCAGTGGCCCTCAGCCGCAAACCATGGCCCCTGCTAGCCCAGCCCTGGGCTCCCCCCATCCCTGCCGGTGCCCCTCACTCCTGACCCACAGCCCCCTGCTAGCCCAGCCCTGGGCTCTGCACCCCAGCTCTGCCAGTGCCCCTTCCTGACCTGCAGCCCCCCCGTACGCCAGCCCTGGGCACCGCACCCCAGCTCTGCCAGTGCCCCTTCCTGACCCGCAGCCCCCCCGTACGCCAGCCCTGGGCACCGCACCCCAGCTCTGCCCGTGCCCCTTCCTGCCCTGCAGCCCCCCCGTACGCCAGCCCTGGGCTCCGCCCCCCAGCTCTGCCAGTGCCCCTCCCTGACCTGCAGCCCCCCGTACTCCAGACCTGGGCTCCGCACCCCAGCTCTGCCAGTGCCCCTTCCTGACCTGCAGCCCCCCCGTACGCCCACCCTGGGCTCCCCCGTCCCCACCATTGTCCCTCTGTCATGGGCCTTTAGCGAAGCAGCTGCTCCCTCCCTGGCGGGTGGGGGGAGGCTGGGAGGGTGTCGGGGACACTTTCTGGAGAAGTTTATCCAGTTCGGTGGAAGGCTAATCCCTGCCTGGCCCTGGCCCCAGCCTGGCTCTCGGGGGGGGTGGGGGGGGCAGCAGCTGTGCTCTCACCTCATCCATCAGGACTGGGGACGTGTCCTTCCCCTGCCTCGGGGGACCCCTTGCTTGCTCCTGGAGCCTGGTGCCCTCCAGCCCAGCCTCTAACCTGCCGGGCCCCACACGCCCCCAGCCTGGGCAGCCACAGGAGCCCAGGCCAGGCTGACAACCGGGTAGGGCCCCACACTGGGGCTCCCCCCCAGACAGGGCCGGCTCCAGGCACCAGCGAAGGAAGCAGGTGCCTGGGGCGGCCGATAGAAAGGGGCGGCACGTCCGTCCGTCCGTTGTTGGGGCGGCACGTCCGGGTCTTTGGCGGCGGGTCCTTCACTCCCTCTGGTCATCTTCAGCGGCACCTCGGTGGCAGCGCAATTGGCTTTTGTTTTTATTTTTCTCTTCGCCACTTGGGGTGGAGCCGGCCCTGCCCCCAGAGGGGTCTGCACTGAGCCCATCCCAGGCCCATCTGGTTCTGCTCCATGGCCCATCCTTCCCAGCAGCCCCCCAATAACACCCTGCAGCCTGCCCCCCGGGAGCTGGAGCCTTTGGGGCTGGCTGTGGGAGGGGGGCAGCATTGCCCCCGGCCCCCCTCTGGTCCCAGCTGTTCCCCCGCACAGGGCCCAGCGTGGGACCAGCTGCCAGGCCCACCGCAGCAGCTCTGCATCCCACGCGGGCCATCGCTGAGCCCAGAGGGACACTCCAAGAGAGACTGGACGCAGCGCCTGGCGTATCCCAGCAGGGAACACGCTGTGCCCTGGGCATCGAGGCGATGGTGGGTGGCCCAAGGAACCGCTGGGAGCCCAGGCCCGAGGGGAAAGGCAGGCTCAGCCGGAGCCGGAAAGCATCTCCTGCCTTCCTCCCCGGGGGGCTCCCAGCCCCCAGCCCCCTCTGGGGCTTTGAGGCCAGCATCCACCCCTTGGGCTCTGCGCCTGCTCGCTGGCTCCTGGCTGCCAGTTAGTGCCCGCTCCGTGGGGCTGCCATTGCCTCTTCTGGGCCCTCTGGTCATCGACCCAGAGCCGCCTGCCCCATCTGCGGCACCGAGGAGAAATGAGCCCTTTGCACGCCAGCTGGGGGAAACTGAGTCACGCGTACAGTTCACAGAAATATGATCAACTTCCCCACTTGCTCCATGCCAGGTCCCACGCGCAGGCAAAGGCCTCTCGGGAGGGGCTACCCCCCGTGGGTGTACGGCTGGGCCCAGGGCAGAGCTTCTCCTGGGCCTGAGGGGTGTCCCCAGAGCCGGGGGGAAGGGCTGCCCCTACCTGGGCCTTTCCCCTTCACTCTGAGTTCTCATGCTGCCCCTCCCCACTCGCCAGCTCCCCCACGGGCCATGGGCCCATGTTCCATGGGGGCTGACCCCCACTCACTGCCCCACAGCCCCACTCACTATGGGCCCTTCCCAGCCCCCCCACTCTGCACTCCCACACCGTGGGGCTGGCACCTGCAGGGTTCCTGCCCGCTCGCTCAGCAGGAGCCGGTGCCCACGCTGAGCCACCCCACGGCCCTGTGCTCGGGGTTCGAGGTGACGCTGCAGTACGTGGCTCTGTCCACTAAGGGGCGCAGCACCCAAAGGGAACCTGTACCTGTGCAGCCAGGATCCCAGGCCCCAGGGGGTCCCTGGCTTGGTCACAGGCCAGACGGGCTGAGCCGGGGATGGCAGCTCCCAGCAAACGCTGCACTGGGAAGGGACAGGATCTGGCTGGGCACAGCCACGCAGCCTCCACCCGTCCCCCTTTCCCGCTGTTCTGGGCCAGCTCCGGCCCGCCCTCGGCTGCTCGGCCGGCACCAGGCAGGCGCCTGTGCTGGGCACAGAGGGCTGGTTTCTGCCACGGAGCCTGCACTCCCTGGAGGGTGAAGCAGCAGGCGCTCCGGCGGCTCCTAAGTAACATGAAGCCTGACTCGTGATCTGGGGACCGAGCTCTCCTGATGTGTGCGAGTTCTCTGCTGAGATCACGGAGAGACTTCATTCCACTCTGCAGTCACGCCTCCCGCGATCCACTGGCGAGCGCTGGCGTGTCTGCGTCACCTCATAGCCCTGTCTCGCCTGCCCTTCCAACGGCACACAGCCTCGGCCCAGACCAGAGCCCAGACCAGCACCTCCGGGCCAGGCGGTTCAGAGCCCGGCGCCTCTGGGCCTGGCAGTTCAGAGCCCGGCACCTCCGGGCCTGGCGGTTCAGAGCCCCGGCACCCCCGGGCCTGGCGGTTCAGAGCCCGGCACCCCCGGGCCCGGCGGTTCAGAGCCCCGGCGCCTCCGGGCCCGGCAGTTCAGAGCCCAGCACCTCCGGGCCTGGCAGTTCAGAGCCCCAGCACCCCCGGGCCTGGCAGTTCAGAGCCCCAGCACCCCCGGGCCTGGCAGTTCAGAGCCCCAGCACCCCCGGGCCTGGCGGTTCAGAGTCCGGCGCCTCCGGGCCTGGCGGTTCAGAGCCCCGGCACCCCCGGGCCTGGCGGTTCAGAGCCCGGCACCTCCGGGCCTGGCGGGTCAGAGCCCCGGCCCCTCCGGGCCTGGCGGTTCAGAGCCCCGGCACCTCAGGGCCTGGCGGTTCAGAGCCCGGCACCTCCCATCCCAGACAAGTTGGTGTTAGCTCTGCCTAGCCTGCTTGATGGCCCATTAAGGACCATCAGCGACACAATTGACCCATTGAGAGAAGGCAGATACGCCTTGTAACTCAGCAAAGTATGCAGGGACTTGCCCATGTGACTCCAGACTCCATTTTGCTGTAATTTTCCACAGTAAGAACAAAGAGGTGTTCTTACACCTGGGAAAGACTATAAAAGGCTGATGCCTCATCTCCATCTTGTCTTCAATCCTGCTTCTTACCTCTGGAGGGATTTTGCTACAAACAGAAGCTCTACACAAAGGACTGATGACCCATCCCAGCCGTGGATTTTCTCCAGAGACTTGATTTGAACCTGCAGTTTATCTCATCACTGCTACAAGCCTGAACCAAGAACTGTGCCATTACTGTATGTAATTGATTCCATTTAACCAATTCTAGCTCTCATCTAGATCTTTTTTCCTTTTATGAATAAACCTTTAGATTTTAGATTCGAAAGGATTGGCAACAGCGTGATTTGGGGGTAAGATCTGATTTGTATATTGACCTGGGTCTGGGGCTTGATTCTTTGGGATCGAGAGAACCTTGTTTCTTTTACTGGGGTATTGGTTTTCATAACCATTTGTCCCCATAACGAGTGGCACTGGTGGTGATACTGGGAATCTGGAGTGTCTAAGGGAATTGCTTGTGTGACTTGTGGTTAGCCAGTGGGGTGAGACCAAAGTCCTCTTTGTCTGGCTGGTTTGGTTTGCCTTAGAGGTGGAAAAACCCCAGCCTTGGGCTGTAACTGCCCGGTTTTAAGCAATTTGTCCTGAATTGGCACTCTCAGTTGGGTCCCGCCAGAACCAGCATCGTTACAGCCGGCATGGTGCTGTGTCTGCTCCGCAGGTGAGCCTGGCCTCTGGCCGCGCACAGAGCTCTCTCATTCTCTGGGGAAATGTTGCTGAGTGACTTTTTTGATGCCTTTCGAATGCTGAAACAGCGACATCTGGCGACTATCCAGGGCTCCTCCGCCGACATCCTGCCACGTGGAACTGGCAACACAGAGCGCCACTGCCAACGGTCCCGCTGTGCCCCAGGGTAGGCCACGTGGCCCCCCGCCTCCCGGACCAGGGCCTTCAGGCACCGGTGCCCCAGGCTTCTCCCCACAGCCGACCCCGAGAGGTGCCAGGCCTGCGCAGCCACTGGTCTGTTCCTTCTGCCCACGCACGAGGCACCTCTTCACCCCGGGCTCAACTGTCCTTGCATCCGACGTGGGCACCCCCCCTCCAGCTGGTGGGACCCAGGCCCACCCTCTGCCCTGGGCTCGGCGAGGGACCCTCCACTGAGCAGCTGGGCCCACTCCCTCCAACCTGCTGCCAACCCCTGAGCTGGGGGCAGCTTCCCCACAGCCTGGGCCTGGCATAGCCGCTCCTCCGGTCCCCAGGCCCCCAGCTTCCCCCTCGGTGCCCCCAGCTCCTTCCCTCCGGCCTGCCTGGCTGTTCCCACTTTCCAGGGCCCAGCCCAGGGAGAGGGGGCTCACTACTGTTTGCACCTGGGGGCTACTACCCCTGAATGGATCGTTAATGGCTCCCAGCGGAGCAGGTTACTGTCACACCAGTGAAAAACGCCCACAGTAATTAACTTGCACACACTGCAGTGTATTGAGAAGGAATTACACCAGCCATAAAGGGTCCATTAAGCACATAACTCCTATGTTAGACATTAAGCGCTACACAGTAAGAGCGAAACATTCCGCTTAGCGAGTCTCTCTGTCACCGCCATACACAGACAGGCCCTGCGCTCGCCTCACGCAGCCCCTGCTCGGCAAACAGAGACAGTGGTTACCAATTCTATGGACGGCTTCTTCTCGCCGGATCTGGTCTCCTCAGCCCTCTGCTCTGTCTCGGGTTCCCTTGAGGCCAGGTCTTGGCTGCCTGGAGACCCCTCTGGTCACAGTCCTACTCGAGCTCACGGAGCAGAGTTTTGGCTACTCTGTCTAGCAGCGTCTTCAAGCGTCAATTAAGGAATCCCCCCAACAGTAATTTACTTTGCTTGATTTTTATACTTTTTCCTCAAAGGAGTCACATGTCTTACAAGCGTGCCCAGTGGGCGTATGGCTCCTGATTTTTACCTAATTGATACTTTAGGAGGAGACTGCAGGGTGGTGCCAACTGAACATTACCCCACATTCACTCCCGTATCAATCGTTCACTTCAGCCCCCCGCGTGATGTCCTTCAACAGAGTCGAGATGCCCCGGTCAGCCCATGCTCCACTCAGGATGTTCTACACGTGTCGTTTGCTTTCAAGGGGACATAGTCGCTGACCCAAAGATCGGTATTGTGCGACGCATGGCTAGAAAGGGTTAAACATCCTGCAGAATAAATAACCCTCAAAAGACGTGGAGAGATGATGTTTGTGTTTCTGTGTATTTACATATGTCTGAGTAGGGTAGACAATGTAATCAACAGTCCCTGTCTATGCTGTATTCTGATCGTTCAGAGATCAAAAGAACATCCTAGCATTTAAATGAATTGTAAACACGGGATATCTCGGTATTCATCTCTCTTTGAAATGTACGGTGAATGGTGGAGGAACAAGCAAATGGCCGTATGTTAATTCAAATAGCTAAGTACCGGTGATGGACCTCCTTCAAAGTCATCCTAATTACCTTTGTTCCCTGAGGAAATCCCAACTTGTCAAAGAGGATATGAAATTGTATAAAAGATCCTTGGGTCCTGATTCTGTCATCTCAGATCTGCTTAGGCTTCATCAGGGGAAGTTTCAGTCGCAAGACTGAGGTCCCAGTTATGCTGGTACGCCCTGAATATGAGATTTGGACATTGGACTGTGACCTATGAACTGAATTCTAAAGGAACTCTTTGCCACTACAAAGCTCACCATCTCTGCTATGAATCTGCACCTCAATGGATTGAACTCATGTCCGTGTGTATATTGATCTTTTAACCATATTCTCTCTCTTTTGTTTTTTAATAAATTTTAGTTTAGTTTATAAGAATTGGCTGTAGCGTGTATTTGGGTAAGATCTGGAATACTCAATAACCTGGGAGGTGATGTGTCCGATCCTTCGGGATTGGTAGAACCTTTTCTTTTATATGATGAAATAAGATTTACAAAAATTTTCATCATGTTTGACGTGGGTACCTGGATGGGGGCCTGAGGCTGGATCACTTTAAGGGAACTGTGGTGTTTGGACTTCTGAGTAACCAATGAGGTAATACAGAAGCTGTTTTGTGCTGGTCAATCTAAGTATTGGAAGATCCACCAGCGTTTGGGGGATTGTCTGCCCCTTTCTTTGCAGTTCACCCTAATTGAGTGATCATGGCTGGCTGCCCACTAGGACATGGTCACACAAGTGGATATATTTGCTGACCCAAAGATCAGAATTGATCAGACACGCAGCATGGAGCCCGTCAGTTTCACCTCTGCCATCTGCCTGATGCTAAGAGAAAGATTCTGCTCCCAGAATCCTCTTCCGCAGTTCAGCCATGTCAAGCCATGTTCTCACCATTCATTCAGTACAGCCACACCAATTCGGCAGAAAAGGACCTAGGGGTTACAGTGGACGAGAAGCTGGATATGAGTCGACAGTGTGCCCTTGTTGCCAAGAAGGCTAACAGCATTTTGGGCTGTATAAGTAGGGGCATTGCCAGCAGATTGAGGGACGTGATCATTCCCCTCTATTCGACATTGGTGAGGCCTCACCTGGAGTACTGTGTCCAGTTTTGGGCCCCACACTACAAGAAGGATGTGGAAAAATTGGAAAGAGTCCAGCGGAGGGCAACAAAAATGATTAGGGGGCTGGAGCACATGAGTTATGAGGAGAGGCTGAGGGAACTGGGATTGTTTAGTCTGCAGAAGAGAAGAATGAGGGGGGATTTGATAGCTGCTTTCAACTACCTGAAAGGGGGTTCCAAAGAGGATGGATCTAGACTGTTCTCAGTGGTACCAGATGACAGAACAAGGAGTAATGGTCTCAAGTTGCAGTGGGGGAGGTTTAGATTGGATATTAGGAAAAACTTTTTCACTAGGAGGGTGGTGAAGCACTGGAATGGGTTACCTAGGGAGGTGGTGGAATCTCCTTCCTTAGAGGTTTTTAAGGTCAGGCTTGACAAAGCCCTGGCTGGGATGATTTAGTTGGGGATTGGTCCTGCTTTGAGCAGGGGGTTGGACTAGATACCTCCTGAGGTCCCTTCCAACCCTGAGATTCTATGATTCTATACTCCAGAGTACCCTATTTCATTTTCCAGGCACTGGCATATATTACCTGGTACAATTTTTGTTGTGAGTCTATGTGAGATCTGACTGTTTTGCATAAATACTCGGTGGTGCCTTAGTTTTCCTGCATGTTGCATCAATGCTTAGGTGGTAGGAACAAGGTTGTGTGACTTGCCAAGACTCTTGAGGGCAGGTAAAGCCACTCCAGTTGCCTGTAGTACGCTATAGAAGGTGCTCTTCATAACCTAAAACCTAGGAGGGGGGATGTGACCAGGTGACACTTTGCCCGGGAAGTGAGCCAAAGACCAGGAGGAGGGGCAATGGGCGTGTTGGAGGTTGGGTTGCTGGACGCTGGACAGTCTGTGGTTGGCAGAGAGGTGGGGAGTCCAAGATGGACTTGGCTAAAAGTTACCGATTCCCGTGCCACCAAGTCCGTTCCACAGTGTGTACCTGTTAATAAACCCTCCGGTTTACAACGTTGGCTGAGAGTTCCAGGGGGTGAAGCAGGGGGCCCTTTGGCTTCCCCAGGAGCCATGCCCAGGCGGACTCACTGCGGGGAGGCTAAATGCCCTGAGGTCAGACACAGGGAGGCTGAGATCGCTCAGGCTGTTTTACCCCGGGAACAGTGTGCGGGGAGGCAGGCCTGCCAGGGTTTGACTGGCTTTTTAGAGAGCAGGAGCCTGGTGACTCTGTGACAGACTGTTGATTATTCACTCCTTAGGGACTCGGATTACAGAAATCTGACATTTAGATTCCTTGTGTGTATATACACTATGATTACAATCTGGAATGAACCATCTCATACGTCTTGTCTTGGTTTGGTTACATTAACCCAAGTTTATCCTTCCGTATATTACAGATTGTCCCCATATGAGGTATGGCATTTTAAAGCACATTTATGTCAGGGCACTTTTGTTTGGACACTTTAAATACAGATTCATTCCCAGACCCCAGTGAACGTGGGTTCTGTGTGCACCAGTTACAGCTGCAGTGACACATTTCCATAGTCTCAGTGATGTTCTACAATTTTACAGTCGCTCCTATATTTATGACTGGAATTTTAGTTTTAGTTTTAAACCAAGCCCCTTGAATTATATATTCTTGGGGTGCTTTTTCCCGATGGTGTCGGTGTCTGAGGGGTTTCTTTATGTGGGATTAATTGCTGGGATACGTTGGCCCCCAATGCATATGCACCATTTGTTACCCTTGAGGTCCTAAACACCTTTTGTTAGTTGGATTATATTCCCTCTCTGAACTACTACAGCATGTTTTCCTGAAGCTTCTTGCCACCCTTTTGTGAATATCTTGGCTGCTAATCCCTGTTCCCACACAAAACTACATGCCTTATTTGGTACATGAAATGTCCACATTCCCGGAGTGTCTTTTATGGCCTCAAAGGAATGACAGATTCTGTTACCATAGGGTGCCAGATTTCCCTATCTTCCCCATTCTTCCTTCTTAGCATCCCCTTTACCGGGTTTAGCAACTTGACATTCCTTTATTGAGTTGTGGAGAGCTTTTGTACTGCAAAATCAGTTAACTGGATAGACATTTATTTTATTCCCTTTTACTTTGCTTTCTTTTTCCCCCCTCTTTGATCCTAGTGAAATAAATGCTGCTAGAGTAAACATTAGCAGGGAAACAGCTCTAACATGAGGTTTGTACAGGACTTTTTTTGCAGAGGTTGGCTTCAAGTTGCTGCCCACAATAAGGTTTACTTTGGCTAGGACTTTGATTAAATCTGCACCGTTATCTATCCCAATACTGGAATTGAGACTTTCCAAAAGCTTTTTTTTTTTTTTAAACTTTCCCCTCCTCACAGAATTAAGCCTGGAGGCTGCTTTCAGATTTTGAGATTTTCCTATACTGATAGTATATCAAAAGCAGAAAGCCTATTACACAACCAGTGAGGCCATGGGGTAATTAAGGTCTCCTGAGCACCCTAGAACACCCAAGAAGAATAAAGCCAATATAGAAGAACTAAAGAAATTTGCATTCATCTTTACAGTTAAGAAATTATAGTAAAGATTAGTTTACTAGAAGTCTTTGAAAGGATTAACAAGGATATAGACAAGGTGATTTAGTGAATATGGTGTACTCAGATCTTCAGAAAGTCTTTGAACTCTTACTGAAGGTTTTTAGGCAAGGTGAGCTGTTACAGGATAAGAGAGAAAGTTCTTTATGGATCAATAACTGGTTAAAAGATAAGAGACAAAAGGCAAGAATATCTGGTTAGTTTTTAGAATGGAGAGAGGTAAACAGTAGCGTTTCCAGGGGTCTGTACTCAGGGTGACCAGATGTCCCGATTTTATAGGGACAGTCCCGATATTCGGGGCTTTTTCTTATATAGGCTCCTATTACCCCCCACCCCCTGTCCCGATTTTTCATACTTGCTGTCTGGTCACCCTGTACTGGGAAAAGGTAATACTGTTAAATGATCTATATATTAAAAAGGCAAACAATGAAGTGGCAAAAATTTGCAGACGACACAAAACCTCAAGATAGTCAAATCCAAAACAGGCTTTAAAGAGTTGCAAAGGGGTTTTACAAAACTGGGTGACTAAGCAGATGAAATTCATTGCTGACAAATACAAAGAAATGCACGTTGGGAAAACATAATAATTCCAACTATACATATAAAAGAATGGGGTTTAAATTAGCTGCTACCACCCAAAAGGAAAACGGTTCTGGAATCATTGTGTATAGATCCCGGAAAACATTCACTTAATGTGCAACAGCCATAGCTGAAAAAAAAGCACAGAAAAAAACCCAACAAAAATAATCAGGGGTCTGGAACAACTTTATATAAGAAAAGATTAACAAGACTAGGACTTTCCAACTTGGAAAAGGAGATAACTAAAGGGGAATACAATAGAGGTCTATGAAATCCTGACTGTTGTTGAGAAAGTAAATAAGAGTGTTATTTACTTCTTCTTTTTAGAACACAAGAACTAGGGGTTACCAATTAAGATTGCTAAGCAGCAGGTTTAAAATAAAGAAAAGGAAATAAAATACAGGAAAATTATTATGGAGCTTCTTGTCAGAAAATGTAAAGGCCAAGACTATAACAAGGTGTTTTTTGTTGTAAAAGAAAGAGATCAATTCATAGAGGCTGTTAGCCGAGATGGGCAGAGACGGTGTCCCTGGCCTCTGTTTGCCAGAAGCTGGGCATGGGCTGCAATGATTTTCACTATTTCACTAGGAGGGTGGTGAAGCACTGGAACGGGTTACCTAGGGAGGTGGTGGAATCTCCTTCCTTAGAGGTTTTTAAGGTCAGGCTTGACAAAGCCCTGGCTGGGATGATTTAGTTGGGGGTTGGTCCTGCTTTGAGCAGGGGGTGGACTAGATACCTCCTGAGGTCCCTTCCAACCCTGATATTCTATGATTCTATGATCATTGCCTGTTCTGTTCATTCCCTCTGGGGCACCTGGCACTGGCCACCGTTAAAAGACAGGACGCTGGGCTAGATGGACCTTTAGTTTGACTCAGCGGGTTTTGTGCTTGTACCCCTAAGAAGGGTGCTCACTGTATTGAAATTTGAGTAATTTAACAATCTTCTGGCTTATTCTTCAGCTGGAATCGTGTGGCACAGACAGGTCTAGTAATCACATCGCCAACAAGCCATAGCACATTTCACAGCAGACTTCTTGCTTCCACACATTTCTAGATTAACCTGCAGAAACATAAGCAAACAAAACAAAAACAAAACGCACAAGGCTCTGACCGGACCGTATAGGTGAGTACAGACTGTGCATTCATTTCTGAACATTGTTCTATTTAGTCCCTTGGCAAGTATAATTGGATTTGATTAGAATGTTTTTACACGTCTCCATCCGGAGCGGTTACTAAAACTTCCATATACTGGACTGGCCATATACTTACCTGTTAACGGGAAAGGGTTTCCTTTATATAGGGGTTATTTTACCTTTCTTTACCAATTTTGAGCATTACTGTGTTTTCTATTTGTCATTGATATTTTAATGCCTTTGGCTCTTCCTTTCGTTTGTGTTGATTTCTCTGTCCAAATGTTTTCCAATGTTTGCATCAAATTTGCTACCCAGATCTTCTTCTGTACCTGCTCAGGCATTTGTCTCTTTGGTGTTAACAGGAACGCAGGAGTTCTTATCATTTAGCCTGTTATTAATTCAAAGAGGTTAATAACACGACAAAGAAACAAACCAAATTCAGTACAGAGACCCATCCAGCCCTGGCCACCGCTCTGGCCATTATAGTTGAAGGTTGGCTACACCAAGGGCAGGTTTACAATTCTATTTTTATAATATAATCATGGGATGTCATCTGCCATCCGGTTTCTGCACAAGCCAAATTGGGGAGTTGCAGGGCCTTTGACACCTTACTACCCCTTGTGCTTTTACATCCTGCAACAGGGGTGGTTGTTGTTTTTAATGTGGGGAACAGCTTCTGCTGGCTAGGAATACTGAGGAGCTGCTTTACACATTGTTTTCACTATCTTTACCACTGCCTTTTCCTTCTAGCCCAAACCATGAGAAATTTCCCCATGCCACGTATTGTCAGGCAGTGCCCCAGCTTTACAGGCTCACTTTCTTAATCCTTCTGAAACAACCTGGTTACTTTATATATATATATATATGAGAGAGAGAGAGAGAGAGAGAGAGAGAGAGAGAGACTCTTTCTTCACTACCAGCCTTTCTGCCACATGAATCATTCACTTTCCCCGTTGTACCAGCTCTACTTTTCATACAGCTTTTCCAGTGATGCGGTTACAAACCACTGTATTTATTTCAAATTTAGTTTGATCTACTACCCACGACAGGTGTTTTAATACCCCAAGTTGCCTTTGCTCCTGTATTAATTAATGCCAGCAGCCATGATATGTTTCCTTCTGTCCCCTCTTCCACGGAAGATTTACCAGTTATGTGGGGCTGTAATTTGGCTACTAACATTTACCTCTGGGGACAGGGGTTGCTAAGGGCGAGGCATTGTTACTGAAATGTGGAGCCACCCTGACAGAAAGCTGCCAATTTCATCTGAGCCAATTCCTGGGATAACGAGCCACAAGAACTCACCGGCAGATCTCCTGTGCCTGTTCCCACACTCCCCGCAGCCTTAACTCCTGGCGGCAGCGTTGACTGATCTAGTCCTTGCCATCAAATCCCTTAAAGCAGCTAGCAAAGTCTGCAGAGGCTGCCTATCCAAACGGGACGTATCTGCCCCTCTTTCCTGAAGCTGAGCCCACGCCTGTGCTCGCAATGATCCCCCGTTAAACACGCCACGTCTCCTACCGTACCATCCTCGGCCTTGTCCTATTTCATTGCAACTGCCACGTCCCGTATCAGTGTGGCTGGAGCCATTACAGCCTGTAGGGAGCCTCGCTAATCACCTTCCGAGAAGAGCCACCTGCTCCACTTACTGCCCTTTCTGCCTCCCGAGCCGCTTTAATCAGTTCAACCTGATCTCAATCCAGCCAGGATCCTATGAACACCTTAACCAGCACAGATCAAATCTGTCAGCTGTTTCTCCTCGGTTTCAGCCAGGGAGCATACCAACAACAACCTAGTACTACAATAAGCCATAACAGATTCTCCTTCCTTCTGATGTATTAACAGAGCTGTTCTTCTCAGTTCAGAGGGGGTCAGAAAGTATCGGGCTACTTCTGGATAACACCGTCTCTGTCACCTTGGTTTCACTCTGCCTCCATTTCTGCCAACAAAGCCGTTCCTTCGTAGGGCCAGCACAAGTTATCATCAGTTCCCTTAAGTCTTCAGGATCTAAATGTTTTCTAACCACGTATTCCAGCAGCCAAGACAAACACGTTCTCTTAGTCAGAGAGTCCATTTGTCTGGCCAGTGCCTGTCTTTCAGTTTCAGTCCGAGGACAATTTACTTTCTCTCGTATTTGCCGTGAAGGCCGAGGCGTTTTGCTATCACTACTGGCTGGGCTGCAGGAGGCCCTGGCAGGGGCTCCTCTTCTTCTTCCACCTGTAGAGTGATTCTTTCCAGACATGTATGGGTTAAAGCTGTTCTCTGCTGAGCCCTGGTTACATTCGATGCTACAGCAGTTTGCAAGTCATGTTTCAGGTTTTCATTCTGCAAGTTTAGTTTTTTTTCCACTTCCTGTTCCAAACGTTCTTGCACAACATCTCACTCCTTTACAAGCGTATCTGCAGCACTAGACATAGCACAGATGACATGTGCTGCTAGTTGGGCTCTCTCGGGAGTGTAACCCCTTCGGGACCTCAACAGCGAGTTGTCCAGAACTTCCTCATGCAGTGTGGGGACGGCATCAGCCAGACATGGATCAGACCCCAAGCTTTTAAACACCTGTCTTAACAAACACTCATCAACCACACCCGGAGGCTTCAGGGCGTCCCCCTCGTCCTCCGGTTCGACAACCCTTCTCTGTCTGCGTTTGTGAAACATCATTGACTCCAGGAACGCCCAATACAGCCCCGCTCACCAGTATATTTCCCTCTCTCCGTACTGTAACTAAATCTGGTCCCCCGAGCTAAAATTAATATCAGTCAGAACTGATTCCGAACAATATTTAAATTAGTTGGTTAACACCAGTGATTCAGGATACCAAGCTCCTCAAAGACCACCAGTTCAGAAAACAGTTTGATTCAGTTTAAGACTGTTTTTTCCTTGGACACAACAGTAACCATCCTCTGCTACCAAATGTTGGCACCTGGGGGCTACTACCCCTGAATGGATCGTTAATGGCTCCCAGCGGAGCAGGTTACTGTCACACCAGTGAAAAACGCCCACAGTAATTAACTTGCACACACTGCAGTGTATTGAGAAGGAATTACACCAGCGGTAAAGGGTCCATTAAGCACATAACTCCTATGTTAGACATTAAGCGCTACACAGTAAGAGCGATACATTCCTCTTAGTGAGTCTCTCTGTCACTNATCATTTTTGTTGCCCTCCGCTGGACTCTCTCCAATTGTTCCCTTGAGGCCAGGTCTTGGCTGCCTGGAGACCCCTCTGGTCACAGTCCTACTCGAGCTCACGGAGCAGAGTTTTGGCTACTCTGTCTAGCAGCGTCTTCAAGCGTCAATTAAGGAATCCCCCCAACAGTCATTTACTTTGCTTGATGTTTATACTTTTTCCTCAAAGGAGTCACATGTCTTACAAGCGTGCCCAGTGGGCGTGTGGCTCCTGATTTTTACTTAATTGATACTTTAGGAGGAGCCTGCAGGGTGGTGCCAACTGAACATTACCCCACATTCACTCCCGTATCAATCATTCACTTCAGCCCCCCGCGTGATGTCCTTCAACAGGGTCGAGATGCCCCGGTCAGCCCATGCTCCACTCAGGATGTTCTACACGTGTCGTTTGCTTTCAAGGGGACATAGTCGCTGACTCAAAGATCAGTATTGATCAGACACGCAGCATGGAGCCCGTCAGTTTCACCTCTGCCGTCTGCCTGATGCTAGGAGAAGGATTCTGCTCCCAGAATCCTCTTCCGCAGTTCAGCCATGTCAAGCCATGTTCTCACCCTTCATTCAGTACAGCCACACCAATTCGGCACCATCCCAACAACTGCCACCGCTCTCGTCTGCCTTCAGCTGGGCTCCTGCACTTGCCTGAGCAGGCTCAGCTGGGAAGAGCTGCTGGGTCCTGGCAAGGGGCTGCGAGCCTGGGCCAGGGCCATGAATTGGGCTGGGGTCTGCCGGAGACTAGCCTGGCCTCTCTATGCCAGCGCAGCCCCACAGGAGGAGCTCAGCCGCCCAGGGCAGGACTCCCCCCTCCCCCGAACATCGCTGGTTCCAGCCGTGGGAGCCCTGTGCTGGGGCTTTGCTGGCAGAGCAGTGCTGCTAGGGACAGGCTCCCCACTCCTGCCCGACAGAGCCATGCAGGAGACGTGCAAGGCACAGCCCAGAAGAGTCAGGGCAGGCTGAGGTACACAGGTGGGTGTCACCTCCCTCTCTGGGTGGAACGGCCCCGGAGCAGCAAGGGGGCCAGCGAGACAAGGCCAGCAGCACCAGGGACTCAGAGACTCACCCCACCTCGCAGCAGGGAAGTGGAGCAAAGACCCAGTGGGAGAACAAAGGACTGAGAGGCGTGAGAAGTGTCGGCTTCTGAGGCAAGCTGGGACCTGCCCAGGGAGGTCAGCCAGAGAGACAGAGTTTGCACCAAGGGGGGTCCCTGCAGCCGAGATGGGCTTGGGGCTGGCCGGGATGGTCTGAACTTTAACCTTCATTCCTCTGGGCTGCCCTAAGGCCTCCCTAGGCTGTGTCCAGCTGACTAATAAACACTGCAAATACTCAGTAAGGTGCTGCCCTTCCTGGGCAGAGCTCACAGCCCGAAGCAGGAGGGAGAGCCTCCGTCTCATGAGGCGGGGGGAGGTCACCTGGTTGGCCCTGGAGCGAGAGGGCGACCCCTTGTGGGGTCTGGCACATGGAAGGGTTCCTCCAAGAGACTGTC
Source organism: Platysternon megacephalum (assembly GCA_003942145.1). Classification (NCBI taxonomy): domain Eukaryota; kingdom Metazoa; phylum Chordata; order Testudines; family Platysternidae; genus Platysternon; species Platysternon megacephalum. The sequence continues at coordinate 87,051 of QXTE01000723.1, forward strand.
CCCAAGCTGGGCCATAGCACCGACCCTGCGGATCCATGACAGCTGGTGGCAGCGGTGGGATGTTGACCACACCAGGAGTACTTTGCAATAAGTGGCGTGCAGCAGTAAAACAAGGGTAGTCAAAGGAAACAGCAAGACAATGGCGTGTAACCACCTCCCTACGGTCATCGCAATCCTGGGCAGGGAGACAGGGCCAAGAGCTGGGAAGCTCATCAAGGTGCAGCTGATGGCTCGGCTGGAGACGGATGATCAGTCCAAGAAGCAGGGTCCACACCTAGGCAGGGTTCCCAGAGTGTCCAAGAGAGACAGAGGCAGCAGCCGGATGTCCTCCAGACCCAGTTCCCCATCGAGAGATCTGCATGGCGGGAGTTGGAGCTGAAGGCAGAGCAGCACAGACGGCAGGACACGGACAGGAGAGAGCTGACAGCAGAAGCAGTAAAAGCAGGAACTGGAGCTGGAGAAGCCGAGGGGAAAGAGGCCCCTCCGAGGGGTATGTGGGGAAAGGCCCCGGTTTAACGGGGGGGGGGGGGCTACAGGTGCTGACCTCACTGCCTTTGGGAAGGCCTGGGATTCGAACCAGGCTGGCCCTGCAGACCGGCTCTGCTGTCTCACCCCCTTGCTCGGCCCCATGGCGCTCTCTGCTGGTGCCATCGATCTGCCCAGAGCTCAGGGAGGATGTGACCCTGCTCTGAGCCATGTGTGGGAACCGAGGCTGAGTGACTAACACCGGTGCCGGGAGAACTCTGGACGTGCCGGCTAGGACAGTGCCCAGGGGGACAGGAAAGACGCTGCGGCCTGGGTGGGTAACGCTGGGGGGGGGGGGTCGAACTTCCCCAGGTCGCTGGTTAAAACGACCCTGCTCAGTCCCGCCTTGGCGGGGTAAGAGATGTGACAGTGGGAATTTTCTGTATATTTTTATGACCCCTCTGCATGCCTCTGTTTCCCCTAAAACCTGGTGTTGTTGCCCAGTGGGAGAAAAAAGGATGGTTTGCTGTAAGGGTGGGGCTAAGGAACAGGGGTGTCTGGGTCACCTCCCTGTCTGGGGGAAGGAAGAGTTGTTAAGAAACTGATTGAAACTGACCCAGATTAACAATGGGGCCAGAGAGACAAAGGCAGCTGCAGTGACTCAAGGAGTTCCCAGCCTCTCTGAGGGAAGCTGAGCAAAGCCCCCCGCTGTAGAACAAAATGGGGGGGCAGGGTCCATAATGGCTTCTGAAGGAAGCTGGGGGCTCTCACCTGGGGTCTGCCCAAGGAGGCCGGACAGACAGAGCCGGACCCCAGGGTTCCCCACAGTCTGTCTGTGCGGCCTCCTTGCTCAAACTCCAGAGAGAGCCCGACGGCTTCCCGCAGCCCCCCCGTAAACCCCCCCCCCCCCGTCCTGTGATCCCGAGCTGGGGAATGCGGCTCAGCCCCCTGCAGAAGGAGGAGGGGGGGGGGGTCCAGATCTCTCTGGTCTATGGCAAAGGACTGGTGTGCTTGGATTTCCCATGGTCTTCTCAAGAGCTCCATTGATGTGGGGCCGAAGCCCCAGAGAGCCAGACGCTGTTCACACCTGCCCCGAGAGCAGCCACTCCCTTTTCACTCACTGGAAATGCAGCACGTAGGGGAAACTGAGGCACACAGAGTGTTTCAAAACATTCCCACTGGGTCAGACCATGACGCCGCCGGCCCTGCACATGGGTGAGCAGCCCCCAGGGCTCCAGCCAGCAGACGAAGGGAAAGAACCGACCGGAACGGTAGGAGAAAAATCGCCCCATTTCAAAGCCAGTTGGGGTTTGGGGGCCAGACCCTGGATGTTTGATGCTTGAGCTTGGATGCCCCACCATGATGCTCCCCCACCAGCCCTGCTGCTCCGCTCCTTGCCTTCCCCTCCTGGGCCTGCCAGTCCCTGCCCAGCAGCGCCCCTCATCCCCCGCTTCCCTCCTCCTGCCTTTTGCGTTATTCCTCCCAAGGCTCAGGAAGGAAACCTCCCTGTGGGTGATCCGGGCGCGGCTTCCCGTCTGCAGATCGGGAACAACACACTGGGCCCGCTGGAAGGGTGGGGGCAGGGCTGGCAGCACAGCCCCCCCCCACAGTCACGCTCCCCCTCCCCCCCACAGCCTCCCTACCCCTGCCTCAGCACAGGCCCCCACCCACTGGAGCTAGGGGCTCAAAAGTCCCAGTCCCAGGGCTGGGAAGGGCAGGGGCATCCCAGCGGGGCGCCCATGGGAGGGGCACAGAGAGCGGGATGCCCAGCCCAAGGGGGCAGGGAGGGACCCTGGGCACAAGGCCAGTAGCATCGATTCCAGGCACTGGGTGGGGCACTGCCATGGGGGGCAGGGAGGCTCAGGCTGGGAGCAGCGTGAGGGGCTGCACTGAATGTAAGAACGGTCACTCTGGGTCAGCCCAAAGATCCATCTAGCCCAGTATCCTGTCTGCTGACGGGGCCAGTGCCAGGGGCTTCAGAGGGAATGAACAGAACAGGGCAATTTTTGAGTGATCCGTCCCCTGTCGCCCATTCCCAGCTTCTGGCAAACAGAGACTAAGGACCCCATCCCTGCCCAGTCTGGCTAATAGCCATTGATGGACCTATCCTCCATGAACTTACCTAGTTCTTTTTTAAAACTGTAACAAAGCGGCCTCTGGCGGGGCACAACTGAGCGTGTCAATTCAGGACAAATTGCTCAGAGCAGGGCAGTTACAGCCCCAGGCTGGGGGTCTTACGCACACCAAGGCACCAAACCAGCCAGACAGGGAGGACTTTGGTCTCACCCCACTGGCTAACCACACGTCACACCAGCAATTCCCTCAGACACTCCAGATTCCCAGTATCACCACCAGTGCCACTCGTTATGGGGACGAATGGTTATGAAAACCAATACCCCAGTAAAAGAAAAAAGGTTCTTCTGATCCCAAAGGCCCAGACCCAGGTCAATAGACAAATCAGATCTTACCCACCAATCACACTGTTGCCAATACTTTAGAATCTAAAATCTAAAGTCTTATTCATAAAAGGAAAAAGATCTAGATGAGAGCTAGAATTGGTTAAATGGAATCAATTACATCCAGTGATGGCAAAGTTCTTGGTTCAGGCTTGTAGCAGTGATGGAATAAACTGCAGGTTCAAATCAAGTCTCTGGAACATCCCCAGCTGGGATGGGTCATTTAGTCCTTTGTTCAGAGCTTCAGTTTGTAGTAAAGTTCCTCCAGAGGTCAGAAGCAGGATTGAAGACAAAATGGAGGGGTTTCCAGGGCCTTTTATCTCCTCTGCCATGTGGAAGGACCCCTTTGTTCTTACTGTGGAAAATCACATCAGCAAGATGGAGTTTGGAGTCACATGGGCAAGTCACATGTCCATGCATGACTCAGTTTGCAGGTAGAGCAGCCATTGCTCACATGCTACCTTGAACGTTCCCAGGGAGGCTCCTCATATGTGGATTGGAGTCTCCCAAGGTCCATTGTCCATTAAGTGTTTCTTGATTGGGCACTGTGACGTTATGAGTGTAATATAATATTTCATTGGAAGGTGACAGGGCCAGAAAGAGTTAATTAACTCACAGACTAACCTGACCCATGGGTGAACTTTAAGGACTGGTTAGGAAGATAGGTAAATGAATAAAGCTTTGAAATGCAAGTCTGCCTTGTTAGAGATCTCAAGGATAGATGTTTGCTCAGGTCTTGTGATGTAAGCAAACAAGTCTTGTCTATTGCTATAACTTTAATTCAAAGATCAAAAAAGGAATACCGTATTAACATTTATGATGATACTTGAGTGAAATAGTATTATTGTCTCTATGTCTCTTTGAAGGTTGTAGTAACCTGTATCTGAACTGTTTAATGGATAAATTACCCTGTGCTAATTGCCAGGATGTTTAGAGGAAGGAGAATTAAGCCTATTGTTTTCTCAGGCCGAAAGGCTGCTGGAAATGTATAAGAACCCTGGGACATGATCATACATCATCTCAGATCTGCTTTGGGTTCCAAGAGGGGGGAACCTTAAGCCACAAGGATTGAGATCCCCAGTCACTGACTGGAGTCACCCTGAATATGGACATTGGACTATAACCTATGGACTATTTCTAAAGACTTTTGGCAACTACAAGCTCATCTCTGCTATGTATCTAAACCTCAAGAATTGAATTCAAGTCTGTCTGTATATTGATCTTTTAACCAACACTCTCTCTCTTTTCTTTTTTAATATATTTTAGCTTAGTTAATAAGAATTGACTATAGCGTGTATTTTGGGTAAGATCTAAGTTATAATTGAACCTGGGTATGTGGCTGATCCTTTGGGATTGGAAGAACCTTTTCTTTTATATGATGAGAAAAGATTCTCAGTAATCATCATCATATCTGACAGGTGTGTTGGGACGGAGGCCTGAGGCTGGGCACTTTAAGGGAACTGCGTTGTTTGGACTTCTGAATAACCTGTATGGTAATATAGAAGTTGTTTTGGGCTGGTTGGTAAATCTAAGTATTGGAATATCCACCAGCGTTTGGGGTTTGTCTGCCCCGTTCTGTTTGCAGTTCACCCTGATTGAGTGACCTCAGCTGGCTCCCACGGGCAGCACCGTCACAGGCACTTACTGAGAATTGTCCCTTCTCAAGAAGCTGACCAAATGCTTCATTGGTGCTACTTAGAATCAAACACACTGAGATACAAGTACAGAGCCAATACTCATAACTTCAAATACAAAAATGATACACACATCCAGAGAGCATAATCATAACCAGCAAATTACAACCTTTTCATAGACACCTTCCTTGACCCCCTTTGTACAAGATTTGGTGCAATTATAGGACCTTGGTTGCAACAATGATCTATACGGTCCCAGTTCATGTCAATAATGTCACAGAACCCTGTTATAGTCTTGGCTCTTCACAACATCCTCTGGCAGGGAGTTCCACAGGCTGACTGCTTTGTGCGAAAAAATACTTCCTTTTGTTTGTTTTAAACCTGCTGCCTATTAATTTCATTTGGTGACCCCTAGTTCTTGTGTTATGAGAAGGAGTAATAACACTTCCTTATTTACTTTCTGCACATCAGTCATGATTTTATAAATCTCTATCATACCCCCGCTTAGTCGTCTCATTTCTAAGGTAAACAGTTCCAATTTTATTAATCTCTCCTCATATGGCAGACGTTCTATACCCCTAATCATTTTTGTTGCCTTTCAGAACTCTTGGGTGAATACCATCTGGTCCTGGTGACTTATTGCTGTTTAATTTATCAATTTATTCCAAAACCTCCTCTAATGACACCTCAATCTGGGACAGTTCCTTACATTTGTCAACTAAAAAAGAATGGCTCAGGTTTGGGAATCTCCCTCACATCCTCAGCCCGTGAAGACCATTGCAAAGCTCATCCAGAAGTTATCACCAGAAGTTGCCTCTGTCCTTTGTCATGCAGGATGGTCAGAATGGTCCCTTCTGGCTTTAAAATCTACAAATCTATAACCAGAATAATGCAAATGCCCAGGGAGCCAGAGGGGTCGCGGTCAGGACGAGTCTGAGGCAGTGACCGTGCTGGGGCGGGGGCAGTGACCGGGGCGGGGACAGTGACCATGCCGGGGTGGGGGCAGCCACTGTGCCGGTGAGGGTAAAGCCCTAACTGAGGAAGGAAAGGGTAGATTTTTGATGGGTGATGGATTGTTGGCTGGTACAGCTTGTAAAAGTGAACCTGAAAAAGGTGACTGTGATTTTCTGGAAGTAGCTCAGTGTAGTGTGGAGAACAGCAGTTTACCTGGTAAGGAAGCTGCCCGACTCTCCCAGTATTTGTCTTTAACCAGCCCTGTGTGCTGGGACAAGGGAGAGGAAGGCAGGGAAAGTTTGGATGAGCCTAGGCAGCCTTGTGAGCTGATGGCTTTATCTAGTCAGCAGTTTGGGAAGGCAAGGACAGTGGAAGATGAATATCCCTACACCTTACCTGTTACCTGTGTGGAGAATTGTGACAGTGAAGGAAATGTGCCTGTGTCTGTCAGGGGTATTGACTTGCCTATGGAGGAAGCTACCCCAGTCTCCAAGCAGTTGTCTGTGAACAGCCCTGTGTGCTGGGACAAGGGAAATGAAATCCCGAGCTGTGTGTCTGGTAAAGGAGAATGTGTCTGTGACAAAGTGGGGGATTTTCTTGTTTTTTCCTTGTTTTTCCAATGGTTTGCATGCAGAGCGGGTGGGACTCAGTGTCCCTGGGTGTTACTGGTTTAACGAGGGGAGGGGAGAGGGAGTTTGTTGTTACAGAGGACCGGAGAGGGGACTTGGGACCCCAGCCGATGGCCTGGAGGACGGACACCTCAGCGACTGGTGACCTGACGACCTGGTGACCCGGAGGCCCAGGTCAGGAGTCGCAGCCGGTTCCGGCCAGTGGGAGGACAATGGGCTGTAAAGAGAGGACCCCGGGATTGGACAATTGGGGATTGGTCCTGCTTTGAGCAGGGGGTGGGACTAGATACCTCCTGAGGTCCCTTCCAACCCTGATAGTCTATGAGTCTAAGACTCGGGCCCGGCAGAGCCCAGCAGGGCTCTGTGGAAGGGGCAGCCGGGCAGCAGCCATGTGGCTGGAAACCCCCCACCAGTCTCAGGCCAAGCCGAGGCCCTGCAGCCGGTGGGGGATCCTGGAGCAGCGCGGGGGGGGCTGGCTCAGCTGGAGGGGCTGCATCCCTGGCCCCCTCCTGCCACTCACAGCCGGGCACCAGCCCCTCCGGGCTCCGGGGCCAGGCCCTACAGCCACCAGGCAGCCCCTGGGGATTCAAGCCAGTCGCCCCAGCCCCAGCTTTGGGCTGTGTGGGGCCCTGCAGACACGGGCCGGCACTGTCCTGCGCTGCGGGGCTCGGGGCTGGACACGGGGGGGGGGGGGGCCTGCTGACACGGGCCGGCACTGCCATGCGCTGGGGGGCTCGGGGCTGGACACGGGGGTGTGTGGGGCCTGCTGACACGGGCCGGCACTGCCCTGCGCTGGGGGGCTTGGGGCTGGACACGGGGCTCGGGGCTGGACACGGGGGGGGTGTGGGGTCTGCAGAGACGGGCCGGCGCTGCCCTGCGCTGGGGGGCTTGGGGCTGGACACGGGGTGTGTGTGGGGCCTGCAGACACGGGCCGGCGCTGCCCTGCGCTGGGGGGCTCGGGGCTGGACTGGGGGGAGGAGGGAGTCTGCAGAGACGGGCCTGGGGGGCTCGGGGCTGGACACGGGGTGTGTGGCTGCTGCTGGCTTGGTCCCTTCCTGGGGCGTGCGTGCGGCGTTCAACCAGCCCACGCTGGCTGCGGGGCCGTGGGCTTTCCTGACACCTCAGCCCCAGGGGGACGACCTGGCTCCGAATCAGGTGCCAAGGCCAGCAGGGCTGCAGGAGGGGAGGAAGCCCGGCCCGCGTGTCCCGGCCTCGCTGAGCAGTGCAGGACGGGGGCTGATACGCGCCCTGCCCCAGGGACCAGCTAATCTGCCGCACAGATGGGGAATCAGGTGTAGAGCTGGGAGAGAACCCAGGAGTCCTGGCTCCCAGCCCCACACCCTCCTGCTCTAACCACTAGCCGCCACTGCCCCCCCCCCGGGTGGGGCTAGAACCCAGGAGTCCTGGCTCCATGCCCACCCCTCCCCATTGTGTGCCGGGCAGAGGCGTGGGAGTTACTTAAAGGTCCCCGGTTCGTCCCCTGCAGAGGAAGTGACTGTTGCCGGTCCCGGCCCGGGGCTCAGTCGTGGCGCGATGGGGAACCTGCAGGGAGCACTGAACGAGCCCGCCCGCACCTGTGCCCTCAGCCTCTGCTCCCGGCAGCGGGGCTCCGTGCCCGAGGACGGCGCCGGCTGCGCCAAGGCCAGGTAAGGGCCAAGGGGACACCGGGGTGAGCTGCCCTGCCCTGCCCATAGCCCCGTTCTCCCAGGCCCTGGCACTGGGCTGGCAGTCGGGGGGCTGGGCTCCAGTTCCTGCTCTGCCACATGCTCCCCACGCGACCCTGGGCCAGGGGGTGATGGCCCAGCCCTGCCCCCCGGGCTGCAGGGAGCAGACACCTGACAGCAGGGAGATGCCCAGACGCTGCGTGACGGAGACCGGAAAAGTGTCCCCGAGAGATGGGTGTGAGAGACAGAACCTCCAGTGACCCTGAGTCCCCCCCGACAGCACCCCCACTGAGCCCCTCCCCCGACAGCACCCCCCACTGAGCCCCCCACCCCTCCCCCGACAGCACCCCCACTGAGCCCCTCCCCCGACAGCACCCC
>QXTE01000723.1:99190-109510 GCA_003942145.1 Platysternon megacephalum
CCACTGCGCGCCCGCCCCTCCCCCGACAGAACCCCCCACTGAGCGCCCGCTCCTCCCCCGACAGCACCCCCCACTGAACCCCTGACCCTCCCCTGACAGCACCCCCACTGAGCCCCCCACCCCTCCCCCGACAGAACCCCCCACTGAGCCCCCCACCCCTACCCCGACAGAACCCCCCACTGAGCCCCCAACCTGCTCCCTGCAGCCCAGCACGCCTGGCTTAGTGCTGCACTGGAGGTTTGGGGCTGGCACCGACTGAGGGGAGAGCCCCCTGCCTGGCTCCCTGCAGCACAGTGCCCCTAGAGGGAGGGGCACTGCGGGGGGGGGGCAGGAGCAGGGGGGCAGGAGGGTCATTGCTGGGGGGACAGGAGGAGGGGGCCTGGAGGGGCGCTGCTGGGGGGGCAGGAGGGGTGCTGCTGGGGGCAGCAGGTGCTCTGCCTGGGGGGGCAGGAGGAGGGGGGCAGGAGGGGAGCTGCTGGAGGTAGGAGGGGCGTTGCTGGGGGGCAGGAGGAGGGGGCCTGGAGGGGAGCTGCTGGGGGGCAGGAGGGGCGCTGCTGGGGGTGATGCTCTCACACAGGGTCCCCTCGCTGACTGTGCCCCCCCTCTACTGCCCCCAGCTCTGTGCCCGTCCGCCCCATTGAGCCCCCGAGATACTCGCGGATCAAGAACTGGGAAGTGGGTACCATCGCCTACGACACGCTCAGTGCCCAGGCCACGCAGGTGAGGTGGGGGATGGGACCCAGGCTGTGATGCCAGGCCCGTGGGAGGGGGCTGCAGGTGGGCTTGAGGAGCTGTCACCCATCGGCTGGGTGCCAGGCAGCTGGGGGGAGTCCAAGCCTCTGGCTCCCTGCATCTCGGGGGGCTGTAAACCTCGGGGGCCTGACCAGAGCTCAGCTGGGCACGTCCAGCCAGAGCCCCTGCAGCTCCTGAGACGGGCCTCAGGCCTGGCCTCCCTCAGCCCAGCACATCCCAGTCTCCCCTGCATCCAGGTGGGCTCTGCCTGCTCCCCCCCCCAGCCCCGAGCCCCCCTGCTTCCCAGCTGGGCATCTGATATCGCCTGCCCCCAAGCTCCGCCTCTGTCCTTTGTCTTCTCTCCAGGGAAACAGGGTCGTAACCTGGTCCCCGGGGGCCTCCTCTCCCCTCTTCTGTCCTCTGGCCCCTCTGGCTGGAACCGGCTGGTCAGGTCACCGGGGTCCTCTCTCCGCAGCCCATTGTCCCCCCACTGGCCAGAACCGGCTGCAACTCCTGAGCTGGGTGTCCGGGTCGTCAGGTCACCAGTCGCTGGGGTGTCCATTCTCCAGGCCATTGGCTGGGGTCCGAAGTCCCCTCTCTGGTCCTCTGTAACCACAAACTCCCTCTCCCCCCACCTCATTAAACCAGTAACACCCAGGGACACTGAGTCCCACCCGCTCTGCATGCAACCCACTGGAAAACCACGAAAAAACCAAACCAAACCCCACTTCGTCACAGTGGGGTCACTCCAGCCGGTGCCTGGGGAAGTTCAGGGCCCCGTCTCCGGGACAAAGCGTTGGCTAGAACGTTTGAACTTTTATCAACATGGACCACGTCCATCTCATAACCCTGGGGGATCAGACCCCATCTTAGGGCTGGGCATTAGCCCCTGTCAGTTGGTGCAGCCCTGCCCTGCGTCTGAGAACATAAGAACGGCCGCACCGGGTCAGACCAAAGATCCATCCAGCCCAGTATCCTGTCTACCGACAGTGGCCAATGCCAGGTGCCCCAGAGGGAGTGAACCTAACAGGTAATGATCAAGTGATCTCTCTCCTGCCATCCATCTCCATCCTCTGACGAACAGAGGCTAGGGACACCATTCTTACCCATCCTGGCTAATAGCCATTAATGGACTTAACCTCCATGAATTTATCCAGTTCTCTTTTAAACGCTGTTATAGTCCTAGCCTTCACAACCTCCTCAGGTAAGGAGTTCCACAGGTTGACTGTGCGCTGCGTGAAGAAGAACTTCCTTTTATTTGTTTTAAACCTGCTGCCCATTAATTTCATTTGGTGACCCCTAGTTCTTGTATTATGGGAATAAGTAAATAACTTTTCCTTATCCACTTTCTCCACATCACTCATGATTTTATAGACCTCTATCATATCCCCCCTTAGTCTCCTCTTTTCCAAGCTGAAAAGTCCTAGCCTCTTTAATCTCTCCTCATATGGGACCCGTTCCAAACCCCTAATCATTTTAGTTGCCCTTCTCTGAAGCTTTTCTAATGCCAGTATATCGTTTTTGAGATGAGGAGACCACATCTGCACACAGTATTCGAGATGTGGGCGTACCATCGATTTATATAAGGGCAATAAGATATTCTCTGTCTTATTCTCTGTCCCCTTTTGAATGATTCCGAACATCCTGTTTGCTTTTTTGACCGCCGCTGCAAGCTTGTCCAAGTCTGGGTCTACCCCTGGGTTAGAGCCTCCTTCAGTGCACAGAGCGCCCCGCACGGCTTGGTCCAGACTCCCCCGACCGGCTCGCCCTTCTCACACAAACCTCCCGTAGTGCCCTGCCTGCCATCCCCTGAGAGACCTGGGCCTGCTTCTTGCTTTGAGAAATGGGCCGGTCTCTGATCCTTCTCACCTTGGCCGGCTCTGGCTTTAGACGGACGCTTCCCGTCTTGTGGCCCAGGTACGACACCTCTGCCATCCCCACCTTCCCCTTCCAGTCTCTCTAGTCGTCCAGCATCCTGGTGTCCCAGCCCCTCCTCACCAGGACACACGCTTCTCCCCGGCTGGCCTGAAGACACACGTATTATTCATGCTCTCCTGGGCACAGTCCTCCACCCCCCGTGAGGAACTGATCCCCCAGGCGCTGGGAGGTGGCAGGTGCCCCCTTGAGGCTGACAGGCAGGACCAGGAACCCCAAAAGCCCCATGGGGTGATGGGAGCAGATTCCAACCCAGCATCTGGGTGCCAGGTTACCTGCCAGTAGCCGTTGGTGAGATCCCTGGTAGTGAGGTAACTTGTTTAGGATTTTGTCAGGCCGAGGCATGGGCCAGGCATCGGACACGGTGACGGCATTGAGCTTCCGAGTCCACGCAGAGTCTGATGGACGCATCCTTGGGGACCAGCCCCACGGGAGAAGCCCAGGGCTGGTGGGTGGCTGGACCTGCCCTAGAGCCAGCATGTCTCTGACCTTTCTCGCCAGGGCCTGGGCTGTTTCCCGGTGACTGGGAATGGGGAACATCTGGTGGGGGTGTTATTTTTGTCTCCCCTCCCCTGTGGACAGCTAGATTAGAAAGCCCCGGCCGGCTGGAGAGCAGCTGCTGGGAGGGATGCAGCCCCTCTGCTTCCTGCCTGCGGGCAGGGGTTAGCTGGGCAGAGGGGGCTTGATTCCAGCAGGAGGCTGGCTCCTGTCTCAGGGAAGAGACCCACCAGGGGATCCCCCCCTCCCCCCCCCTTCTCCTCCCCGTGCCCACACACAACCAGCACCCACTGCTCCCTGTCAACGTGTGGCTTCATTGTGTCCACATGGGACATGCGCCCGACTGGGCCGCGCCAGGAAATGACTCACCTCCTTCCGCTGGTTCATGATTTCACAGGGCCCGTCCCAGGCGCCCTTCGCACGGAGCTGAGACCCCTCTCCTGGTCCCCGGTGCCAGAGGAGCCAGCACGCTGCCGTGCCAGCCCCTCTGCTTCCCTTGGGCCCTGGCTAGGTTCTTCCTGGCCAAGCCCATGGGCTCAGTGAGCTTTCCCCAGAACGTATTCCACCCCCGATTCCCCATTCCTCTCCCGCTCCCAGTCTCACTTCCCTTCCATACACCAACTCGAAAGGGGGGACCCCTGTGAATTTCTGGGGCAGTACAAGTTTTGCAGCCCCCTCGCTAGGTGCGCTGCCCCCCCTGATGTTTACAGGGAGGGACATGGTACTTCTGGGGAACCAGCAGCTGCCCCCTGATCCCACAAGGTTCAGTTTTCCCGGTACCAGATCCCTTTTCTTACAGGGACTTTTCCCTGCAGTTCTTCCCCAGGGTCTTGCAACTCTGGGGCCCACAAGAGCCCTCAGCTTCTTCTGCTGCTCGGTCTGGAGTTCAGCTGCTGGGTTTGGGCCCAGCCCTCGTTGGCTGTGCCTCAGTTTCCCCACCTCAGGACAAAGCCTCGTTCCCAGGTTCCTGGTAATCACCTCCCCCCATTGCAGGTTCCACGCATTGCCGGTGCCAGGCCAAGCACCACCCCCCTCCCTTCAGCCACAGCCAAAGCCCAGGGCGCTGTCTGGCCAGGTCTCCAATCCATCCCCCATCCACACCGCCGCAGGTCGTGCACCCCAACCTCTTTGGGCCCCCGTTTCAGATGTATCTTCGCTACAGGACCTTACCCGGGGGCCTGACCCCCCCCGCCCCCTCAGGGCTAGGTGCATTGGGCACTGCTGGATCTGGGCCCATCCCCTCGCGGCTGCCGTCACCTCAGCCCCATGCTTTGGTTACAGCGTCAGAGCCAGCGTGAGCCCCCTCTCCCCGGTGCAGGGCCCATGTCCCACGCAGCTCCAGGGGTCTGGCTACAGACAGGCAGGTAACCTGGACTTCACAGCGGGAAACTTCCCTCCTCCCCACCGGCCCTAGCTCCAGCCCTCTCCGCCTTCCAATCTCTGGGGTCAGCTCTTTGGCCGTTACTGGCATGGGGGCTGGAGCCTGTCCCAAGAACATGTCAAAGCTGCTGTGCTGAAAGTCCCCAGCTACCAGCCCCCCGTGTCTGCCCAGGGATCGGAGCGGGGGCAGGCCGAATGGCTGTGTATCTGGGAGCTTTCCCACTCAGCCCCTCAGCATCTAGAGGGGTTGCACCACACCGAGTTCTCAGTCCCCGAATGTCTCCACCCTGTGAATATCTCCCACTTGATCCCCACCTGCCACTCCCACGGGGGATCAGAGGGGCCTGAGTCCAGGGGGTACAAAGAGACCTATCTGCTGGGCTTGGGGTGGAAGCCCGTCTGCCTCTCCTCCCTGGCCAGCTCTGCCCCAGGAGCTGGCTGGGTGACCGCTTTCTCCAACGGGACAGAGCTGCGGGATAGACAAACAGCTGAGAGAGCCGGTATTACAGGCTGTCTTCCCATTGCCACCTGCACCCTTTGCGGGCTCTCTCTGGCCAAGATTTCCTTTTTCTTTGGGCACTGCACCAACTGGTGTCCTTTTGCCCACAGTAATTACATCCCAGGCCCCTCGGGTCCCATGGAGGGGCTGCCTGCTCCAGCATTTGTGGGAACCCCACATTGGGCTTCCTAGAGTCACACCTCCAAGAGGTCTCTGGGTGACTCCCCTTCTGAGTCCCTGACTTGGGTCTCCCCCCCCCCCGCCCCAGATCTGCTGTTTATAAGCTAATTTGCCAGTGCACCTGGTCCACTAACCACATCTTAAAGCCTGGGGGGCAGATGTTAAACAGCTGCTCCAATCCCAGCAGATGCTCCACGCCCCGCACCCTTTCCCCAGCAGGGTGGTGATCTCCTTGTGGGTGACGCCTGGGGTCTTGCGTACACCCCGCAATCTTTTCCTAGCTGCCAGCGATAGAACGAGGGGATTGAAGGAACCAGCAAGGAAAGGGCCTAGAACCAGCTCCCTACAAGGGACCTGGCACGTCTGTGCCGGGGGAGAGGGCTGAGCATTGGGAAGCTCACCAGGGGCAGCTGATTGCCCGGCTGGTAGAGAGTGACCGGTCCGAGGAGCAAGTTCCAGACCCCAGCAGAGCTTCCAGGCTGCCCGGAGAGCTGGGGAGTAGCAGGGGGTCCGGGACCCAGTTCCCCAGCCAGGACGGGGGCTTCCCACCTGGGTCCCCCCCAGTGGATGTGAAGAGATGGAAACTGGAGCTGCGAGGGCAGGAGCTGGAGCGGCGGCTTGGTGACCGCTCGGAGCAGGGAGAACAGGAACTGGACTTGCAGGAGAGGCGGTCCAAGAGGACTTGCTGTGGGGTAAGTGGGGAAGGATCCAGATGTCAGTTCAGCAGGAAGCCCGGGGTTAGATGTTGACAGATGTTTGGCTGAGTGTTCACACCCCCGGGTTGCCAGGTGCCCATGTCCGGGCGATTGGATTTGCCGTTGTCTCACTGAGATGGGGACCAGGCCCAGCCAGGGGAACCCGCGCCTGTGTCTCAGCCGGCCCTGAGACCAGACAGGCCCCGCCCCACCCCCCCGGGCAACAAGGCAGCGTATGGGGAAACTGAGGCACAAACAGGACTCATAAAAATATTCCCATTGTGTCACATCTCTTCCCCCGGCGAGGCGGGACTGAGCAGGGTCATTTTAACCAGCGACCTGGGGAAGTTCAACCCCCCCAGTGTTTCTCCCCCAGGCCGCAGCGTCTTTCCCGTCCCCTGGGCACTGTCCTAGCCGGCACGTCCAGAGTTCTCCCGGCACCGGTGTTAGTCACTCAGCCTCGGTTCCCACACACGGCTCAGAGCAGGGTCACGTCCTCCCTGAGCTCTGGGCAGATCGATGGCACCAGCAGGGGGCGCCGGAGTAGTTTTCCTCCCCCCCCCCCAGCCCTTTGTCACCCTGTGACGGTGCTGCCTGTTGGAGCCAGCTGAGGTCACTCAATTAGGGTGAACTGCAAACAGACCGGGGCAGACAAACCCCAAACGCTGGTGGATATTCCAATACTTAGATTTACCAAACCAGCACAAAACAACGTCTCTATTACCATACAGGTTACTCAGAAGTCCAAACAACGCAGTTCCCTTAAAGTGCCCAGCCTCAGGCCTCCGTCCAGACACACCTGTCAGATATGATGATGATTACTGAGAATCTTATCTCATCATATAAAAGAAAAGGTTCTTCCAATCCCAAAGGATCAGCCACATACCCAGGTCCAATTATAACTTAGATCTTACCCAAAATACACGCTATAGTCAATTCTTATTAACTAAGCTAAAATTTATTAAAAAAGAAAAGAGAGAGAGTGTTGGTTAAAAGATCAATATACAGACAGACTTGAATTCAATTCTTGAGGTTTAGATGCATAGCAGAGATGAGCTTGTAGTTGCCAAAAGTCCTTTTAGAAATAGTCCACAGGTTATAGTCCAATGTCCATATTCAGGGTGGCTCCAGTCAGTGACTGGGGATCTCAATCCTTATGGCTTAAGGTTCCCCCCTCTTGAAACCAAAGCAGATCTGAGATGATGTATGATCATGTCCCAGGGTTCTTATACATTTCCAGCAGCCTTTCGGCCTGAGAAAACAATAGGCTTAATTCTCCTTCCTCTAAACATCCTGGCAATTAGCACAGGGTAATTTATCCATTAAACAGTTCAGATACAGGTTACCACAACCTTCAAAGAGACATAGAGACAATAATACTATTTCACTCAAGTATCATCATAAATGTTAATACTCCTTTTTTGATCTTTGAATTAAAGTTATAGCAATAGACAAGACTTGTTTGCTGACATCACAAGACCTGGGCAAACATCTACCCTTGAGATCTCTAACAAGGCAGACTTGCATTTCAAAGCTCTATTCATTTACCTATCTTCCTAACCAGTCCTTAAAGTTCACCCCTAGGTCAGGTTATTCTGTGAGTTAATTAACTCTTTCTGGCTCTGTCACCTTTCATGAAACATTATATTACACTCATAATGTCACACACCCCAAAACCTTTGGGTTTGACACTGGGCTGGGGTCCTGCCATGGCCCGTCCCCCCCACCTGCCAGGCTGTGAGGGGGGCAACGAGCCACCTGCCTCTGTGGGTCACCGTCCCGGCCGCCCTCTGTGCCTGGGGTAGGGAGTGAGCCCAGGGCACGGGTCCTTGACCCAGCCCTAGCTCCGGGCTCTGGTGCCTCAGGGGCTGGGGAGGCCGGGGGCCCTGCTGGAGCCGTGTCCCACCGCAGGCTGTGCGTATGCCAGGCCCCTGGGTTCACGTGTTCNTAACTCTTTCTGGCCCTGTCACCTTTCATGAAACATTATATTACACTCATAACGTCACACACCCGAAAACCTTTGGGTTTGACACTGGGCTGGGGTCCCGCCATGGCCCGTCCCCCTCGCCTGCCAGGCTGTGAGGGGGGCAACGAGCCACCTGCCTCCGTGGGTCACCGTCCCGGCCGCCCCCTGTGCCTGGGGTAGGGAGTGAGCCCAGGGCACGGGTCCTTGACCCAGCCCTAGCTCCGGGCTCTGGTGCCTCAGGGGCTGGGGAGGCCGGGGGCCCCGCTGGAGCCGTGTCCCACCCCAGGCTGTGCGTATGCCAGGCCGCTGGGTTCACGTGTTCCCCCCCCCCAGGGCAGAGCTCTCTCTGCCCCCCCCTCGAGGGCTGGGATTCAGAACCCGCCACAGCCCTGGCCAGTGGTCACCCTGCCCGGGGTCTCTGTGCCCAGCAGTGACCTCCCCCCCGGGGCCTCTCTCACCCCGGGACAGGCCAAGCGCTGCCCGGGTCTGCCCCTGCTCCCCGGGAGGGCAGGCCGGGCACCGGCTGCCTTGGGCACAGCCTCAGGCTGCAGGGAGCTTTGTCCTGAGCCCATGTGACAGTCTGCGTGGGGTGCTGGGGGGGCCCTTCCTCTGCTCCCCCCGGGCTGGGCCCCCCCGAGCAGGGACATTGGCACAGCTCCCCCCCCCCCCGAGCGTTTGCAGGGACACCCTCAGGCGGAGCCCCTGGCAGGCGCGGGGCCAGGGGCTGAGCTTGGGCGCAAAGTGATTCAGTCAGTCCCAGCCAGTGTCGCCAGTGTTGGCGACCCCCAACTACCAGCCCCCACCCCCGGGCTGCCAGGGGTCTGAGCCGGGGGCAGGGCAAAGGGCTCCACGTCTGGGCCCTTCACCCAGGTCACGGCCCTTCAGCATCAGGTCTCTGCTCCCGAATCTCCCCACCCCAGGCCTGTCTCCCCATTGACCACCCCCTGCCACTGCCCGGGGCCTCAGCCCAGGAGAGTCCAACCGGCCCTGGGCCTGGAGTGGGGGCCCGTCTGTCACCCCCGTGCCCCGAGGAGCTGGCTGCCGGCTGCTTTCCCCCAAAGATCCCTCACACACCGCGGCCTGGGCTGGCCAGTGTGTGACTGGGCCCCTGTCCTGGGCATTCACCAGGTTAACCCTTCCTGCGGCCCCCGGTTCATCAACCCTCTGCCCTGGTTCCCACCAACCTCCCAGCTCAGCTCTCCATAGGCCTGCGGGGGTCTGGCCGTGTCAGCCCCTCCCCCTACTTCTGGGGAGCCCCACTGGTCCCTTTCCCAGCACCCATGCTTAGCCCAGTCCCACTGGGTCTCTCCTCATCCCCGGCCCTCCTGTCCCCAGACTGCTCTGCCAGCCGGCCTGCGCAGCAGCTCACGTTAGCTCGTGGGGCCAGATCTCCCTGTACAAACCCCGCACCCCATCTGCAGAGAGATCCGCCCAGCAGGCTGCCGGCTTCTACGTAGTCACACCGGGGTGTTCTGCAGCCCCAAAAACCATTTCCCATGAGCCTCCGGGGCCTGGAGCCTTTGTGAACAGTTCACAGTCCCCTGTCTCCACCTCGTCCGTCTGCCTGGGTGGCGTGTGCACCCCCCGTTCGGGAAGGCGAACCCCCTGCCCCCCCTGTATGGATGTGGGGCTGAGCGAGGCGGTGAGACAGCGGAGCCGGTCTGCAGGGCCAGCCTGGTTCGAATCCCAGGCCTTCCCAAAGGCAGTGAGGTCAGCACCTGTAGCCCCCCCCCCTCCCTCCCCGTTAAACTGGGGCCTTTCCCCACATACCCCTAGTGGGGCCTCTTGCCCCTCGGCTTCTCCAGCTCCAGTTGTCGCTGCTTCTCGGGCTCTAGTAGCTGCTTTGCTCTCAGCTCCAACTCCCAGCGCTTCAAACCTGTCAAGGGGGAGCCTGGCCGTGAAGACCCCCTGCTGGACGGGGAACCAGGTCTCGTGGACACCCTGCTGCTGCCTCTGCCGCTTCCAGACCCGCTTGGAACCCCGCTGGGTCTGGAACCGGCTTCTTGGACCAGCCATCTGTCTCCAGCCGAGCCTTCAGCTGCGCCTTGTTCAGCTTCCCTGCTCTTGGCCGTCTCCCTGCCCAGGATTGCGATGACCGTAGGGAGGTGGTTACACGCCATTGTCTTGCTGTTTCCTTTGACTACCCTGCTGAACGTCACTTATTGCAAAGTACTCCTGGTGGAGTCAGCATCCCACTTCTGCCACCAGCTGTCATGGATCCGCAGGATCGGTGCTACCCTCCTTGCACTAACCTGTCCTGCCCCACTCCTCCTTGCCTTGTCCCACCCTGCTCTGACCCTTCCTGCCCTGCCCCCTGGTCCCTGCCAGGGACTGACCTGCTCCCACCCTGCACCTCCCTTTTGCTGAGCCTGTTGAGTGGCTGCTCCTGTGCAGCCTCTCTAGGCAGGCCTGGAGGACTCACCTTGCTGCTCCTT
>QXTE01000723.1:110937-122068 GCA_003942145.1 Platysternon megacephalum
CCCCCCCCCCGCCCCCCCGGGACTGCCAGACGGCCACAAGGGAAGCCCAGCGCAGGGGAGGCTTTTCATAAACAACCAACAAACCCCTCCAAAGCCCAGGACTCGGGGGCAGACGCCTGCTGGGGAAACAACACAGCGGGGCCAGATCGTCCAACAAGCCCCTGGACTGCGCTGGAGGCAGCTTCCTGCTGCAGGGGGTGGAGAAGGCGCCTGAGGAGAGGCTGCTCTGCCTGGGACTGGGACAATAGGGAGGAGCTGGTTGGGAATTTGAAATCGGAAGAAGGATCCCGCAGGATCGGTTCTGGGGCCGGTTCTGTTCAATATCCTCATCACTGACTTACATCATGGCATAGAGAGTCCACTTATAAAGATTACGGCCAATACCAACTGGGAGGGGTTGCAAGTTGTCACGGACTCCCAGGACTCGGGCTCTCTCAGCTCCGTACGGAACCCCCTTCAGAGCGACAGCCCTTCTCGGGGGGCCGCTCTCTCTCGGGGTCAGGCCCCTCCACCTCCTGGAGCNGAAGGAGTCCTGCGGAAAGGGATCTGGGGGTCATAGTGGATCACAAGCTAAATATGAGCTGTATTAGCAGGTGTGTTGTTGTGACAGTCACAGGCCCGATGCTCTGGAACTGCTCTGAATGGAGCCAGCCAGGAGTCTGGGTAGCGTGACTCCTTTCAGGGTCACCTGGTCGCATCCCCCTCCTGGTTCTCAGTTAACGAGGGGCATCTGCCATCCCTTATGTGCAGGCAGCTGAAGCCTCCTCACGTGGCCCCGAGGGTCTCAGCAAAAGTCACACACCCTGTGACGGTGCTGCCCGTGGGAGCCAGCTGAGGTCACTCAATTAGAGTGAACTGCAAACAGAACGGGGCAGACAAACCCCAAACGCTGGTGGATCTTCCAATACTTAGATTTACCCAGCCAGCCCCAAACAGCTTCTGTATTACCTCACTGGTTACTCAGAAGTCCAAACAACGCAGTTCCTTTAAAGTACCCAGCCTCAGGCCTCCGTCCAGACACACCTGTCAGATATGATGATGATTACTGAGAATCTTATCTCATCATATAAAAGAAAAGGTTCTTCCAATCCCAAAAGATCAGCCACACACCCAGGTCCAATGATAACTTAGATTTTACCCAAAATACACGCTATAGTCAATTCTTATTAACTAAACTAAAATTTATTAAAAAAGAAAAGAGAGAGAGTTGGTTAAAAGATCAATATACAGACAGACTTGAATTCAATTCTTGAGGTTTAGATGCATAGCAGAGATGAGCTTGTAGTTGCCAAAAGTCCTTTTAGAAATAGTCCATAGGTTATAGTCCAATGTCCATATTCAGGGTGACTCCAGTCAGTGACTGGGGATCTCAATCCTTGTGGCTTAAGGTTTCCCCTTCTTGAAACCCAAAGCAGATCTGAGATGAAGCAGGATCATGTCCCAGGGTTCTTATACATTTCCAGCAGCCTTTTGGCCTGAGAAAACAATAGGCTTAACTCTCCTTCCAAACATCCTGGCAATTAGCACAGGGTAATTTATCCATTAAACAGTTCAGATACAGGTTACCACAACCTTCAAAGAGACATATAGACAATAATACTAGTTCACTCAAGTATCTTCCTAAATGTCCCTGATATCAGAAATCACCCTGATATCTGCTGGGAGAGCAATACAGCAGCTCACAGACAATCCAGGAAGTTTCTGGAAAGTGTAGGGGACAACTTCCTGGTGCAAGTGCTGGAGGAACCAACTAGGGGAAAAGCTTTTCTTGACCTGCTGCTCACAAACAGGGAAGAAATAGTAGAGGAAGCAATAGTGGATGGGAACCTGGGAGGCAGTGACCATGAGATGGTCGAGTTCAGGATCCTGATACAAGGAAGAAAGGAGAGCAGTAGAACAGAGACCCTGGACTTTAGAAAAGCAGACTTTGACTCCCTCAGGGAACTGATGGGCAAGGTCCCCTGGGAGAATAACATGAGGGGGAAAGGAGTAGAGGAAAGCTGGCTGTATTTTAAAGAAACCTTATTGAGGTTGCAGGAACAAACCATCCCCATGTGTAGGAAGAAAAGTAAATATGGCAGGCGACCAGCTTGGCTTAACAGTGAAATCCTTGCTCGTCTTAAACACAAAAAAACAGCTTACAAGAAGTGGAAGATTGAACAAATAACCAGGGAGGAGTATAAAAGTATTGCTCAGGCATGCAGGTGTGAAATTAGGAAGGCCAAATCACACTTGGAGTTGCAGCTAGCCGGAGATGTTAGGAGTAACAAGAAGGGTTTCTTTAGGTATGTTAGCAACAAGAAGAAAGTCAAGGAAAGTGTGGGCCCCTTGCTGAATGAGGGAGGGAACCTAGTGACAGAGGATGTGGAGAAAGCTAGTGTACTAAATGCTTTTTTTGCCTCTGTCTTCACAGACAAGGTCAGCTCCCAGACAGCTGCACTCTGCAGCACGGTATGGGGAGGAGGTGACCAGCTCTCTGTGGAGAAAGTAGTAGTTCGGGACTATTTAGGAAAGCTGGACGAGCACAAGTCCATGGGGCCGGATGCGCTGCATCCGAGGGTGCTAAAGGAGTTGGCCGATGAGATTGCGGAGCCATTGGCCATTATCTTTGAAAAATCATGGCGATCGGGGGAGGTCCCGGACGACTGGAAAAAAGCTAATGTAGTGCCCATCTTTAAGAAAGGGAAGAAGGAAGATCCAGGGAACTACAGGCCAGTTAGTCTCACCTCAGTCCCTGGAAAAATCATGGAACAGGTCCTCAAGGAATCAATCCTGAACCACTTAAAGGAGGGGAAAGTGATCAGGAACAGTCAGCATGGATTCACCAAGGGCAANGAAATGGGAAATGACTGCCTAGGAAGGAGTCCTGCGGAAAGGGATCTGGGGGTCATAGTTAGGGTGACCAGACAGCAAGTGTGAAAAATCGGGATGGGGGTGGGGGGTAATAGGAGCCTATATAAGAAAAAGACCCAAAAATCAGGACTGTCCCTATAAAATCGGGACATCTGGTCACCCTAGTCATAGTGGACCACAAGCTAAATATGAGCTGTATTAGCAGGCGTGTTGTTGTGACAGTCACAGGCCCGATGCTCTGGAACTGCTCTGAATGGAGCCAGCCAGGAGTCTGGGTAGCGTGACTCCTTTCAGGGTCACCTGGTCGCATCCCGCTCCTGGTTCTCAGTTAACGAGGGGCATCTGCCATCCCTTATGTGCAGGCAGCTGGAGCCTCCTCACGTGGCCCCGAGGGTCTCAGCAAAAGTTACACACTCTGTGACGGTGCTGCCCGTGGGAGCCAGCTGAGGTCACTCAATCAGGGTGAACTGCAAACAGAACGGGGCAGACAAACCCCAAACGCTGGTGGATATTCCAATACTTAGATTTACCCAGCCAGCCCCAAACAGCTTCTGTAGAACCTCCCTGGTTACTCAGAAGTCCAAACAACGCAGTTCCTTTAAAGTGCCCAGCCTCAGGCCTCCGTCCAGACACACCTGTCAGATATGATGATGATTACTGAGAATCTTCTCTCATCATATAAAAGAAAAGGTTCTTCCAATCCCAAAGGATCAGCCACATACCCAGGTCCAATGATAACTTAGATCTTACCCAAAATACACGCTATAGCCAATTCTTAATAACTAAACTAAAATTTATTAAAAAAGAATAGAGAGAGCTTGTTGGTTAAAAGATCAATATACAGACAGACTTGAATTCAATTTTTGAGGTTCAGGTACATAGCAGAGATGAGCTTGTAGTTGCCAAAAGTCCTTTTAGAAATAGTCCATAGGTTAT
Source organism: Platysternon megacephalum (assembly GCA_003942145.1). Taxonomy (NCBI): domain Eukaryota; kingdom Metazoa; phylum Chordata; order Testudines; family Platysternidae; genus Platysternon; species Platysternon megacephalum. The sequence goes on from QXTE01000723.1 coordinate 114,727, forward strand.
AGTCCAATGTCCATATTCAGGGTGACTCCAGTCAGTGACTGGGGATCTCAATCCTTGTGGTTTAAGGTTTCCCCTTCTTGAAACCCAAAGCAGATCTGAGATGAAGCAGGATCGTGTCCCAGGGTTCTTATACATTTCCAGCAGCCTTTTGGCCTGAGAAAACAATAGGCTTAATTCTCCTTCCTCTAAACATCCTGGCAATTAGCACAGGGTAATTTATCCATTAAACAGTTCAGATGCAGGTTACCACAACCTTCAAAGAGACATAGAGACAATAATACTATTTCACTCAAGTATCATAAATGTTAATACTACTTTTTTGATCTTTGAATTAAAGTTATAGCAATAGACAAGACTTGTTTGCTGACATCACAAGACCTGAGCAAACATCTACCCTTGAGATCTCTAACAATGCAGACTTGCGTTTTAAAGTTTTATTTATTTACCTATCTTTCTAACCAGTTTTTAAGGTTCATCCCTAGGTCAGGTTATTCTGCGAGTTAATTAACTCTTTCTGGCCCTGTCCTGAGATATTATATTACACTCATAACGTCACAGGCCCTGTCACCTTTCAATGAGATATTATATTACACTCATAACGTCACACACCCTTATCCCCACCACCCAGGCATTGGTGCAATACACAGGGAAACTGAGGCACACACAGTATTCATGCAAAACAGTTAGACTCACATACAGCATAACCAGGGAAAACCCACTTTGTTACAGTTATAAGCAGGACATGAGAAGTGATTCTTCCGCTCTACCCTGCTCTGATTAGGCCTCCACTGGAGTATTGTGTCCAGTGCTGGGCGCCACATTTCAGGAAAGATGTGGAGAAATTGGAGAAAGTCCAGAGAAGAACAACAAAACTGATGAAAGGTCTAGAAAACATGAGCTATGAGGGAAGATTGAAAAAACTGGGTCTGTTTAGTCTGGAGCAGAGAAGACTGAGAGGGGACATGAGAACAGTTTTCAAGTACATAAAAGGTTGTTACAAGGAGAAGGGAGAAAATTTATTCTCCTGAACCTCTGAGGATAGGACAAGAAGCAATGGGCTTAAACTGCAGCAAGGGAGGTTTAGGTTGGACATTAGGAAAAACCTCCTACCTGTCAGGGTGTTAAGCACTGGAACAAATTGCCCAGGGAGGTTGTGGAATCTCCGTCATTGGGGAGTTTTAAGAGCAGGTTAGACAAAGATGGTTTAGATCAGCGGTTCTCAACGTGCGGCCCGTGCGCCACATGCGGCCCAATTAGCACACAGCTGCGGCCCAGCTGTGTGCTAAAGGCTGCAGGGCCCGCGTGGCTGGGTTCCAGGCTGCCCCGCCGGCACGGTGGGGTCTGGGGCTGCTGGGCGGCCACAGTAGCTAAATTGCAGCGGAGTCTCAGGGTCGATGGCCTGTAGACCAACAGATATTTTGCTGATCTATCTTCCAAATCAGCTCTAATATGGACATCGGTTAATGCTTGTTCAGTCCATGGGCTCTGCCCAAACTTTTGCAAAATTTTCTTAAAAGGAGTCGTTTCCTGTGTGCGTGGTACTTTTTCCTGCTCTTTTTCAGCTTTGTTTTTAAGAGACTCTTTTCACCTGAACATATTTTTTTATGAAGTTTGTTGAAGTTTTTATGAAGTTTATTTATCATTTTTCTGGGCCCACGCTTGCGCTGGGACTTACATACCACAAACCGTCTACACCCACTAAAACTCTGCCTGACAGAGCGGGGGGGGGGGGGACGCTAAGCCCCGTACCTTTTGGGCTCGATCCTGCTACGACCGAGGGTATATTCACCTCTGCAATTTTTTCCTGACAGACGGGTCGGAGCGAGGACTGTAATCCTCTCTCTATTGCCCGGCACTTCTACGACCGGGGGTGTGCACACCTGTATGATCGATCACTGGATACGGATGGGATACCTTGTAGCAATATTGGTCCGTGTGTTCCACAGACACGGTGCATGTCTTCCCCCTCTCGCAATTCTCCACCAAAAACGTTATGCTTATAAGAAGCACACGGGATGTTTTTCAGGGGAAAAGGCAACACGCCGCGTTTATTGAACATACAACAATTAGCAGATGCATTCAATCACACCCCACACACTGTCCCGCCAGTCGATGTTCTAGTTACCAGTGAGTCCGGATCAATCTCGTGGCCAGCCAGGTTGATCACGGGTAGGGAGGAGCCGGGTTCCGTCGGTCGCGACACGATGCTCCGGGGAAGTCTTGGCAGGACGAACCCAAAGTTTCATGGCAAAGCACCCGGTTTATATAGTGATTTTCCTTCATTGGAACCAATGAGTTTTGCACCGTCATGCTGTAATCAATCGCCATTTGACGAGTGCTTGTTGTTGTTTTTTTAAATTATTTTGTTTTTTTTATTGTTTTTTAGGGAGTTACCCCAGGCTGGTTTACAGCTATCTTGTCCCCATTGATAGGTGCTTGTTCTATTTTTAGCGTCGTTAATTTGCCCTTTTTTGATATTTCAATGGAGCGGGTTGTAATTTTCTGGCGCTTCTTCCGTCTGTTTTTGTTTTTTTCCTAGAACATCCAACTCAGCGATGGCCTTTACATTTATTTTTTAACACCCACATTCCTCATTCGCACACGACACAGAACTGATTTACACAGAGCATCTGAACAGGAACATCAAATGGCAATGCACAAGAAAACAATCATGGCATTCTTTTACTTATTTCAAAATGCTAAACCCACAACAAAGTGGTGACCCTAAAAGGAAGGTCCGTTACTGCCTTGAAATCAGCCCAGACACAGATTCCGGCTGATGCATTTTTATCAATGGCCCATTAGGCCGTTCCTTTCTGCTATTTACAAAGGGTGGCTGGCGGGATATGGTTAAATCCTACACCAATACATTGAATACATGCTACAGTATCATTTTTTATTTTAAATTATATTAAATTCATACATAAAATCCTACTACTACAGTGGGTTCCGTAGCCGCCGGGCCTGCCCTGCCCCACGTGGCGGGGTCCAGAGCTGCTGGGCTGCCCTGCCCTTCCCTGCTCCGAGCAGCAGGGTCCGGGGCTGCCCTGCAGTGGGGTCCGCTCTTGGCCCCACTCTGTGGAGGGGTCTCTGGGCGGGTGCTGGGCATAGGGGTTGGGGGGGCGCAGTGGTTCTCAACCTGTGGCCCAGGTAACACATTGGGGCCCACAATGATAAGTAGGCTGAGAACCCCTGGTGTAGATGTGACGGAGCAGGGAGCCGGGCGGATTTGACCGGGGAATGTGGCAGGGGAGTTACATTGGGGATGGGAAGGAAGCTACCTGAGCTGTAACCTGAGCCAGGAGGGGGGGTGGGAGAAGTGACACCTTTGGCCGGAGACTGAACAAAGGGAGGAGGAGCAGGGGGAGGGGGGAGAGAGCTGCTGGGGGAGTTTCTAGTTTCAGTTTTGGGCTGGGTGGGGAAACGCAGGGAACCCCAAGCTGGGGGCTAAGTTCCCTAACCCCCCAGAAGGAATTAATTGAGGGGTTCTGGTTGTACCTACAAGCTCTGCTTGGGACTGTGTTCCTGTCATCTAATAAACCTTCCGTTTTACTGGCTGCCTGAGAGTCCCGGTGAATCCCAGGAAGAGGGGTGCAGGGCCCTGACTCCCCCACTCTCCGTGACAGTAGATAATACGTGGTCCTGCCTCAGTGCAGGGACTGGACTAGACAACCTACATTTCTCTGGTGCGCCCACACCTTGAACACGGCGTCCAGCTCCGGACGCCCGGTCTCGAGGATCGAGTGGAACTGGAAAAGGGTCAGAGAAGGGCAGCAAAGAGGATCGGGGGATGGAGCAGCTTCCACACGGCGAGAGACTACGAAGATTTGGGTTGTGCAGCTTGGACAAGAGACGAGTGAGGGGATGTGACCGAGTGACTAAGGCCGTGTTATTTACCCCTCACATGTTAGCCAAACAGGGCTCGTTTCCCCCTGGAGCTTACCTAATTACACCAAGGAGGCACGGAGAGACAAGAAGATGGGTACCAGCAGCTTTATTACTCGGTCGGCCGATCGGGTGTTCTCATCGGCTCATGCCAGAGGAGAGACACACCCTGCATGGCCGGACTGGTTCTTTTTATAGTCAGTAACAAACAAACAGCTTTGCGTCATTAGGTTGGCCCATAGATATGGGATNGTTTTACTGGCTGGCTGAGAGTCCCGGTGAATCCCAGGAAGAGGGGTGCAGGGCCCTGACTCCCCCACTCTCCGTGACAGTAGATAATACGTGGTCCTGCCTCAGTGCAGGGACTGGACTAGACAACCTACATTTCTCTGGTGCGCCCACACCTTGAACACTGCGTCCAGCTCTGGACGCCTGGTCTCGAGGATCGAGTGGAACTGGAAAAGGGGCAGAGAAGGGCAGCAAAGAGGATCGGGGGATGGAGCAGCTTCCACACGACGAGAGACGACGAAGATTTGGGTTGTGCAGCTTGGACAAGAGACGAGTGAGGGGATGTGACCGAGTGACTAAGGCCGTGTTATTTACCCCTCACATAACACCAAATCCAGGGGCCACTGGACGAAATGAACAGGCAGCAGGTTTAAAATGAAACCAAGGAAGGACTTTGTCACCCAATGTCAGGGCTGCCGGGACAGTCTGTGTAGCGGGGGGGCTGAGAGCCATTGAACCGAACTGTCACCCTGGATACCGGGGGGTGCAGCAGCCCCCCCACTCCCAGCACCTCTGCCCAACACACAACCAGTGGAACTCACTGCCAGGGGATGTGGTGAAGGCCAAGACTATAACTGAGTTAAAAAAAAAAAGAACTAGATCAGTTCCTGGAGGATCGATCGGTCCATCGATGGCTATTAGCCAGGACGGGCAGGAACACAACCCCATGCTCCGGGTGTCCCTAACCCTCTGCCTGCCAGGAGCTGGGAGTGGGCGACAGGACGGATCACCCCACATTGCCTGTTCTCTCCCCATAGGGCTGACTCCAGGGCCCATGTGCAGCGGCTGCAGGAGGTGGAGCAGGAGATCGAGGCCACGGGCACCTACCAGCTGCTGGAGCCCGAGCTGATCTTTGGGGCCAAGCAGGCCTGGCGCAATGCCGCCCGCTGCGTGGGCCGCATCCAGTGGAACAAGCTGCAGGTGTGTGTGGGGGGGTTAGTACGGAGCAGTGCCAAGGACAGGGCCCCCAGAGCTCCCCCTCCCCCCAGGACAGGGCCCCCAGAGCTCCCCCTCCCCCCAGGACAGGGCCCCCCCAGGGTTCCCGCTGCCCCCAGGACAGGGCCCCCAGAGCTCCCCCTCGCCCCCAGGCAGGGCCCCCCCAGGGTTCCTGCTGCCCCCAGGACAGGGCCCCCAGAGCTCTCCCTCCCCCCAGGCAGGGACCCCCAGGGTTCCTGCTGCCCCCCAGGACTCCCCCTCGCCCCCAGGCAGGGACCCCCAGGGCTCCCCCTTGCCCCCAGGACTCCCCCTCGCCCCCAGGCAGGGACCCCCAGGGTTCCTGCTGCCCCCCAGGGCTCCCCTCCCGCCCCAGCAGGGCCCCCTGGGGCTCCCGCTCCCAGGATCAGGGCAGAACAGGCACTTCCATGCCACTCGTGGTGAGTGCTGGTCAGGGAGGAGAGTGGGGCCTATGGGTTAGAGCTGGGGGATGTTGTGCAGAGGGCCCCACGGGCTGATGCTCTGCCGCTAACTGCTGCCCCCTGAAGGTGTTCGACGCCCGCGACTGCGCCAGCGTCCAGGAGATGTTCGGCTTCCTGTGCACCCACCTCCAGTACGCCACCAACCGAGGCAACCTCCGGTGAGATGCCCCCCTCCCCGGACCCCTCCCCCGTTCCGTCCCCCACAGGGCCCACCCGCCTCCCCGGGCCCGTCCCCCTGTGGGGCCCCCCCACCTCCCTGGGCCCCCCCCGGGCCCGTCCCCCCATGGGGCCCACCCGCCTCCCCGGGCCCGTCCCCCCATGGGGCCCACCCGCCTCCCTGGGCCCGTCCCCCCGTGGGCCCCACCTGCTTCCCCTGTCCCGTCCCCCCATGGGGCCCACTCGCCTCCCCCGTCCCGTCCCCCCTTGGGGCCCACCCGCCTCCCCCGTCCCGTCCCCCTGTGACGATGCTGCCCGTGGGAGCCAGCTGAGGTCACTCAATCAGGGTGAACTGCAAACAGAACGGGGCAGACAAACCCCAAACGCTGGTGGATCTTCCAATACTTAGATTTTCCAAACCAGCACAAAACAACTTCTATATTACCGTACAGGTTACTCAGAAGTCCGAACAACGCAGTTCCCTTAAAGTGCCCAGCCTCAGGCCTCCATCCAGACACACCTGTCAGATATGATGATGATTACTGAGAATCTTATCTCATCATATAAAAGAAAAGGTTCTTCCAATCCCAAAGGATCAACCACACACCCAGGTCCAATTATAACTTAGATCTTACCCAAAATACACGCTATAGTCAATTCTTATTAACTAAACTAAAATTTATTAAAAAAGAAAAGAGAGAGTTGGTTAAAAGATCAATATACAGACAGACTTGAATTCAATTCTTGAGGTTTAGATGCATAGCAGAGATGAGCTTGTAGTTACCAAAAGTCCTTTTAGAAATAGTCCATAGGTTATAGTCCAATGTCCATATTCAGGGTGACTCCAGTCAGTGACTGGGGCTCTCAATCCTTATGGCTTAAGGTTCCCCCCTCTTGAAACCCAAAGCAGATCTGAGATGAAGCAGGATCATGTCCCAGGGTTCTTATACATTTCCAGCAGCCTTTTGGCCTGAGAAAACAATAGGCTTAATTCTCCTTCCTCTAAACATCCTGGCAATTAGCACAGGGTAATTTATCCATTAAACAGTTCAGATACAGGTTACTACAACCTTCAAAGAGACATAGAGACAATAATACTATTTCCCTCAAGTATCATCATAAATGTTAATATTCCTTTTTTGATCTTTGAATTAAAGTTATAGCAATAGACAAGACTTGTTTGCTGACATCACAAGACCTGAGCAAACACCTACCCTTGGGATCTCTAACAATGCAGAGTTGCATTTCAAAGCTCTATTCATTTACAGATCTTCCTAACCAGTCCTTAAAGTTCACCCATAGGTCAGGTTAGTCTGTGAGTTAATTAATTCTTTCTGGCCCTGTCACCTTTCATGAAATATTATTACACTCATAACGTCACACCCCCATGGGGCCCCACCCGCCTCCCCGGGCCCGTCCCCCATGGGGTCCACCTGCCTCCCCAGGCCCACCCCTCACAGAACCACCCCCTATGGGCCCACCCCCTACAGGGCCACCCGCCTCCCTGGGCCACCCCCCATGGGCCCACCCCCCACCTGGGCCCATCCCCACAGGGCCACCCTCCACCCAGGCCCACCCTGCACGGGGCCACTGGCCTC
>QXTE01000724.1:1507-31723 GCA_003942145.1 Platysternon megacephalum
TATCTTTACTGGAAATACCTCGCCTGATGCATCCCAAGACAGCATTAGCTTTTTTAACGTCCATATCACATTGGCAGCTCATAGTCATCCTGTGATCAACCAATGCTCCGAGGTCCTTCTCCTCCTCTGTTACTTCCAACTGATGTGTCCCCAATTTATAACCAAAATTTTTGTTATTAATCCCTAAATGCATGACCTTGCACTTTTCACTATTAAATTTCATCCTATTACTATTACTCCAGTTTACAAGGTCATCCAGATCTTCCTGTATGATATCCCGGTCCTTCTCTGTATTAGCAATACCTCCCAGCTTTGTGTCATCCGCAAACTTTATTAGCACATTCCCACTTTTTGTGCCAAGGTCAGTAATAAAAAGATTAAATAAGATTGGTCCCAAAACCGATCCCTGAGGAACTCCACTAGTAACCTCCTTCCAGCCTGACAGTTCACCTTTCAGTATGACCCGTTGTCGTCTCCCCTTTAACCAGTTCCTTATCCACCTTTCAATTTTCATATTGATCCCCATCTTTTCCAATTTAGCTAATAATTCCCCATGTGGAACCGTATCAAATGCCTTACTGAAATCAAGGTAAATTAGATCCACTGCGTTTCCTTTGTCTAAAAAATCTGTTACCTTCTCAAAGAAGGAGATCAGGTTGGTTTGGCACGATCTACCTTTTGTAAAACCATGTTGTATTTTGTCCCAATTACCATTGACCTCAATGTCCTTAACTACTTTCTCCTTCAAAATTTTTTCCAAGACCTTGCATACTACAGATGTCAAACTAACAGGCCTATAGTTACTCGGATCACTTTTTTTTCCTTTCTTAAAAATAGGAACTATGTTAGCAATTCTCCAGTCGTACGGTACAACCCCTGAGTTTACTGATTCATTAAAAATTCTTGCTAGTGGGCTTGCAATTTCATGTGCCAGTTCCTTTAATATTCTTGGATGAAGATTATCTGGGCCCCCCGATTTAGTCCCATTAAGCTGTTCGAGTTTGGCTTCTACCTCGGATGTGGTAATATCTACCTCCATATCCTCATTCCCATTTGTCATCCTCCCATTATCCCTAAGCTCCTCATTAGCCTCATTAAAGACTGAGGCAAAGTATTTGTTTAGATATTGGGCCATGCCTAGATTATCCTTAACCTCCACTCCATCCTCAGTGTTTAGCGGTCCCACTTCTTCTTTCTTTGTTTTCTTCTTATTTATATGGCTATAGAACCTTTTACTATTGGTTTTAATTCCCTTTGCAAGGTCCAACTCTACATGGCTTTTGGCCTTTCTCACTTTATCCCTACATGTTCTGACCTCAATAAGGTAGCTTTCCTTGCTAATCCCTCCCATCTTCCACTCCTTGTAGGCTTTCTGCTTTTTCTTAATCACCTCTCTGAGATGCTTGCTCATCCAGCTTGGTCTACAACTCCTGCCTATGAATTTTTTCCCCTTTCTTGGGATGCAGGCTTCTGATAGTTTCTGCAACTTTGACTTGAAGTAATTCCAGGCCTCCTCTGCCTTTAGATCCCCAAGTTCTTCAGTCCAATCCACTTCCCTAACTAATTTCCTTAATTCTTTAAAGTTAGCCCTTTTAAAATAAAAAACCCTAGTCCCAGATCGATTTTTGTTTATTCTTCCATCTAGTTTGAACTGAATTAGCTCATGATCACTCGAACCAAGGTTGTCCCCTACAGCCATTTCTTCTATGAGGTCCTCACTACTCACCAAAACCAAATCTAAAATGGCATCCCCTCTTGTTGGTTCTTCAACTACTTGGTGAAGGAATCCATCAGCTATCGCATCCAGGAAAATCTGAGCCCTATTATTACTACTAGCACTTGTCCTCCAGTCTATATCTGGGAAGTTAAAGTCTCCCATGATCACACAATTCTCATTAGTGTTTACTTCATTAAAAAATTAAAGAGGTCTCTACCCATATCCAAATCAGATCCCGGCAGTCTGTAGCACACCCCAAGCACTATCTCAGGGGAGGCTCTAGTAGCTTTCTTTCCCAACTCCTTTGTCTTAGCGATTGGAAGAATAAGAAGTAGGACTGAGTGGACTTGTAGGCTCTAAAGTTTTACACTGTTTTGTTTTTGAGTGCAGTTATGTAACCAAAAAATAAATAAATCTGCATTTGTAAGTTACACTTTCGCGATAAAGAGATTGCACTTTAGTACTTGTATGAGGTGAATTGAAAAATACTATTTTTTTAAATAATTTTTACAGTGCATATATTTGTAATAAAAAATAATAATATAAAGTGAGCACTGTGCACTTTGTATTCTGTGTTGTAATTTAAATTAATATTGAAAATGTAGAAAAACATCAAAACATATTTAATAAATTTAAATTGGTATTCTATTGTTATAAGTGCGATTAATCATGATTAATTTTTTTAATCACAATAAATTTTTTGAGTTAATCGCATGAGTTAACTGCAATTAATTGACAGTCCTACTGATAAGTTTTCAGTTTAATACTGGGTTTTTTTTTTGTTATGTTTTTTTCAAGAATAGGGACATTTTCTCATGCTCCAAACTCCCCAGCTTTTAAATATTGTTTCTCATGTGGGGCTGCTATGCCCCTTAATGACACTCACTACATATATCTTTATTGCCTCGGTAAGGGACATGTTAGGGAAAGAGGTAAGGATTGTAAGTCCCTTACCAAAATGGCTGCTAGATACAGGGGGAAACAGCCAAAACTTTTTCTGTTAGAGAAATCAATGAGGCCTGCTTCAGACCTGAAAAGAAGGCAGGATTCCCCCCTCCCCCCAGGAAAATTGTCAGCCAATAGCACCACTTCTGTGTCCTTAGCCTCAGTGGTCCCTGTTACCTCAGCCTCTGCTGAGAAAGATGGCAGTAAACACAGTTCCCAAAAGGAACATAGGGATTGGTCCCCTACTAAAACAGCTCCAGAAAGGAAGATTGACATGTCACCCCTTTTTTGCTCTTCAAAGATAGCCTCTCCTCAGATGACCATGGATCTCTCCAGGTACCACAAAGAGAGATCCCCTAACACCTTGGGGCTGCTGGTGCCCAATTCTCAGGGTATGTCTACACTACGAAATTAGGTCGATTTAATAGAAGTCGATTTTTTAGAGATCTATTTGATACAGTCGATTGTGTGTGTCCCCACTAAGCGCATTAAGTCGGCGGTGTGCGTCCACAGTACCGAGGCTAGCGTCGACTTTCAGAGCGGTGCACTGTGGGTAGCTATCCCACAGTTCCCTCAGTCTCCGACACCCATTGGAATTCTGGGTTGAGCTCCCAATGCCTGATGGTGCAAAAACATTGTCACGGGTGGTTCTGGGTACATGTCGTCAGGTCCCCGTCCCTTCCTCCCTCCCTCCCTTCCTCTGTGAAAGCAACGGCAAAAAATCTTTTCTCGCCTTTTTTCCTGGGTTACCCATGCAGATGACATACCACAGCAAGCATGGAGCCTGCTCACCTCACTGTCAGCGTACGGCTCCTGGGTGCTGCTGGCAGATGCGGTACTGCAGTGCTACACAGCAGCATCCCCTTGCCTTGCCTTGCCTTGCCTTGCGGACGGCAGATGGTGCAATACGACTGCTAACCGTTGTCATCGTCCCGTGGGTGCTCCTGGCCGACTTCGGTGAGGTCGGTCGGGGGTGCCTGGACAAAAATGGGAATGACTCCAGGGTCATTCTCTTCTTTAAATTTTGTCTAATGGAGATTCAGTCCTGTCTGGAATATCATGCCAGCTGGAGGCTTCTGCCTCATGCTGCTCTCCCAGTCGGCAGCACCGCGCGGTCGCACCTACCCCAGCCTACCCCTTGCTCCCATGGCTCATGAAGCTCGGACAGTAGTAAGGAGCAGTTGAACTATAGGCTGAGCAAGTGCATAATGGTGGTAGAATGTGCCTTTGGATGTTTAAAAGCTCGCTGATGCAGTTTACTGACTTGGTTAGACCTCAGTGAAACCAATATTCCCATCGTTATTACTGCTTGCTGTGTGCTCCACAATATCTGTGAGAGTAAGGGGGAGACGTTTATGGCGGGGTGGGAGGTTGAGGCAAATCGCCTGGCCACTGATTACACACAGCCAGACACCAGGGCAGGTAGAAGAGCACAGCAGGGTACGCTGCACATCAGAGAAGCTTTGAAAACCAGTTTCATGACTGGCCAGGCTACGGTGTGAAAGTTCTGTTTGTTTCTCCTTGATGAAAACCTGCCCCCTTGGTTCACTCTACTTCCCTGTAAACCAACTGCCCTCCCCTCCCCCCTTTGATCTCCGCTTGCAGAGGCAATAGAGTCATTGTTGTTTCAAATTCAGGCATTCTTTATTAATTCGTCACACAAATGGGGGGATAACTGCCAAGGGAGCCCGGGAGGGGAGGGAGAGGAGGGAAGCACAGGGGCTTGGTAGTTGTAGGGGCACCCCCTAGAATGGCAAACAGCTCATCATAGAAGCGGCATGTCTGGGACTCTGACCCGGAGCAGCCGTTTGCCTCTCTGGTTCTTTGGTAGGCTTGCCTGAGCTCCTTAAGTTGTATACGGCACTGCTGCAGGTCCCTGTTATAACCTCTGTCCTTCATGCCCTTGGAGATTTTTTCAAATATTCTGGCATTTCGTCTTTTGGAACGGAGTTCGGATAGCACGGATTTGTCTCTCCATACAGCAATCAGATGCAGTACCTCCCGCTTGGTCCATGCTGGAGCTCTTTTGCAATTCTGGGACTCCATGGTCACCTGTGCTGGTCACCTGATGAGCTCTGCATGGTCACCTGTGCTGATCAGCTCGCCATGCTGGCCAAACAGGAAATGAAATTCAAAAGTTCGCAGGGCTTTTCCTGTCTACCTGGCCAGTGCATCTGAGTTGAGAGTGCTGTCCAGAGTGGTCACAATGGAGCACTCTGGGATAGCTCCCGGAGAGCCAATACTGTTGAATTGCATCCACACTACCCCAAATTCGACCCAGCAGGGTCAATTTCAGTGCTAATCCCCTCATCGGGGACGAGTACAGAAATTGATTTTAAGAGCCCTTTAAGTCAACAAAAATTACTTTGTTGTGTGGACGGGTACAGGGTTAAATTGATCTAATGCTGCTAAATTCGACCGAAACTCGTAATGTAGACCAGGGCTCAGACACAAAGCAGAGGGATTCCCTCAGTGGCAACAGCATTCCCCTCAGCTCCATTTCCTTCAGCTTCAATGCAGTCAGAGCTGTTAGTTCCAGAGTCAAAGCTTTAAGGCAATAACATTGCAGACCCTGGTGTCCCTGGTGCCAACAGTTTTGGAGCTGGTGTTTCAGAAGCTGTTGGCCTTGGCATCTGCTATATCTAGGTCTTCATAGAATCATAGAATATCAGGGTTGGAAGGGACCTCAGGAGGTCATCTAGTCCAACCCCCTGCTCAAAGCAGGACCTAATCCCAACTAAATCATCCCAGCCAGGGCTTTGTCAAGCCTGACCTTAAAAACCTCTAAGGAAGGAGATTCCACCACCTCCCTAGGTAACCCATTCCAGTGCTTCACCACCCTCCTAGTGAAAAAGTTTTTCCTAATATCCAACCTAAACCTCCCCCACTGCAACTTGAGACCATTACTCCTTGTTCTGTCATCTGGTACCACTGAGAACAGTCTAGATCCATCCTCTTTGGAACCCCCTTTCAGGTAGTTGAAAGCAGCTATCAAATCCCCCCTCATTCTTCTCTTCTGCAGACTAAACAATCCCAGTTCCCTCAGTTCCCTCAGTACTCCTCAGTACTGGGTTTGCCCTGAGCACAAGCATCAAGGAGTGCTGATGTACGTAGAAGCAGATATCTGACTGTGATTGCCTTCCCTGAGTCTCCACTGCTATTCACTTAGCATTGTCAGGGCTATTGCTTAGGACTTCTCTAGGATCAGCCCCTACACAGGGAGATGAAACAGTGCTGTCCTCCTCTTCTGATAGTGAAGATGTCTCATCTGCATATTCCCAAAGGTTGTCATACTATTATTCATCTATGTTGGGGGTCAGACTATGGTTAAAGGCAAATGAAAGTAGGTTAAGGCAATACTTGCTAAGTGGTATCCACCCTGCTGCCCATGTTCTTTTCACCCATATGACTTATAGACTCTGTGATTGGGAGGCAGGCTCTCCTGCCTAGTGGTTAGCACATAGGGCAACAACTCCACCTAGTGGGTACAGTTCAGGGGGGTGTCAACTCCACCTAGTGGACACAGTTCAGGGGGCAATGCAGAGGAACGTGGGCCCACTCACTCCACTGGGTTCCAACCTAGGGCCTGGGAGGCTGATTTGGATTTGCTTAACCTGCGGTGCCTTGCATCAGCCTTAAGTCAGCTTCCCTGGGTCACTTTATACCTCCCTCTGCATCCAAGCCACCTGCCATCCGTCCTTGTGGGGCACTGCCGTCTGGGCTCCCTGCTCTGGTCCCAGTCCCCCATAGCTGTGGCTCATCTGTTCCCCAGTTTTGTGAGGGTTCAGGTCCTGCCCTGCTCTGGAGCTCCAAGAACACGTCCTCCTCCTTGCCCTGCCAGCCTCTGACTTAGCTGTCTGTCTGCCTTTTAAACTCCACCTCCAACCAGAGCAGGCTCAGCATGGGTGGAGGGGTGGGGCCTTCTTAGCCCAGAGTTGCTCCTTAACCCCCTCCTGTCCAGTGAGGGGTTTATACGCCCCGACACAGACTCATAGACTTTAAGGCCAGAAGGAACCATCGTGATCATCTAGTCTGACCTCCTCCACATGGACCTCACCTACACACTACAGTAATGGACCCATTTCCTCTGGCTAAATAAGAACATAGAAATGGCCATACTGGGTCAGACCAATGGTACATCTAGCCCAGTACCCTGTCTTCCAACAGTGGCCAATGCTAGATGCTTGAGATGAAATAAAGAGAAGAGTACCAGTCTTTTTAATCTCTTCTCATATGGAAGCTTTCCCTTAATTTTATGAGTGTTGAGGAAAATCAAACAAGACAGAGCCTTGTTTTTTTCTTCTATGTCCAATTTGGCAATAATTCTTCTCTACAGTGTTGGTGCTTACTCCAATACCTCTTCCACTGTATGCAGACGTGTTCAGCCAGAACAATCGAACCACTCTTCATCCATCCCTATACCCCATCATTTCATGGCATGGAAACTATCTGGCTGACAGATATGGAGAAACCTGTTGTTCTGTTTATGTATTTACAAGGAAAATAGAAAAGTGTTTCTATTTGGTCAACACAATGCTAACTTTCTCCAATACAAATGATGATTCCTGAAATTCTTGATTACCTTTTATCTTTGGAAACCTCCAGTCTTTCCAATAGTTCTCTGTGTGTACATACCTATGCAATTCCAGCTCATCATCTGCCAGTAGCAGACTATTTTTTTCCTCATTCTTTGGTGAATTCTTTTTTAAAGGACTTGTTAGATTTCCTTCCCCTCCCCTCCCCGTCCCGCCCCCCTGGTCTGGCAGCCTACCCCTTTGTGGAATCTCAATGTTGTACTTACAGATTTGTGGTTCTTCCTTAAGAACCATTGGTGCCTGTACCTTGATGCATTTGTCCATAAGGCAGTATTACTCATGGCCATTACATTGGTATGTGTGGTAAATGACTAGCAAACACTTATGGCAGAGTTGCCATATATGATTTTACATATACAAGGTTACTCATACCACACCTGAATGCTTCCTAATGTGCTGTCTGATTTTCATGTCAATCTATACATTTACTGATGTTCTTTCTGAAACCACGTTCAACCAAAGGAGAAGCAGCACTGCACACATTAGATGTCCTACAGTCTTTGTTCTTTGATTTGAATACAACAAATTTGTTTAAGTCATCCCCTAGGGCTGTTTCTGTCTATTGGTGAAATATCTATGGGTACATCTACAATGCACCTGGGAGCCACCTTCCCAGCTCCGTTAGCCAGACACATGACAGCTCTGATTGAGCTAGAATACTAAAAATATCATTGTGGCCATGGCAGTATGGGCTGGAGCTCAGGCCAGCCACCTAAGTATGTACCCAGGCGCTCAAGAGGGTTTCTACTCGGGCAGTTAGCCCGTGCTGCTGCAGTCCCACTGGTATTTTTAGCATGATAGCTTAAGCAGAACTAATGCATGTCCCCCTTTTCATGCTCGGAAGCATGCTCCCAACCACAGTGTAGACATATTTTAAGGATCAGTGAATTTCCAGCCAATGAACTTCTAGATGGGTGTCAGGTTGTATAAAGTTATGTTATGAAATGGTCAATTTAAAGCTCCCTGGGAACATTAGGCTACATTCAACCAGGGCATAGGCAGCCCCATAGCTTTGTTTAGAGGTGTTCCTATAGGTAACATTTGTAGGGCTGCTAACTGAAGTTATGTACATAACTTTGTGAAACATGACTCTGTTGTGCACGCATCATATGCAGATGCTCAGTTTGGCAGGGATGTATTATAATCTTTATTTAATTAGACTTGCAGTACCCTCTGCCCTTATGGTATACTGCTGGGGAGTCACCAGACATTGAATGCACACAGAAAAGCACTCAAAAAAGGAAGAGAAGGTACTTACTGGTTCTATAACTGGAGTTCTTTGAGATGTGTTATCTATATGTGTTCAATGACCCACTGGCCTTTAACTGCTACTGATGAGTCTAATACTTGGAACTGGATGTTTGCAAAGGAATTGAAGGTCAATTAGTCACTCTGCCCCCTTTTATACTGGTGAGGGGAGAATGGTTTGAGGCTATGAAAGGAGCAGGTGCAATGAACAGATACTACTGAGTGAAGCATTGCAATCTCCAGAGCATGGAGCCCATGCACACCAGTGAAACTCATATAGGCAACATATCTTGAAAAACTCCGGTTACTGAACAGGTAAATAAATTCTCTTCCCCTTTTCAGAGCAAGAGTAGATGTTGAGTACTGAATATTTTTACATTCTGTCCAGTGCACTAGAGGAACCTATAAAAGAGTTCTATATCTACATCTAGGCTAATGTTCTCTCCCCATTTCTGTCCCTCAATACCTAGGAAGCATATAAAATTTTATTTTAAAGCAGAAGCAGCAGCGAGACTTATTTTCTCTGCTAAAATGAAAATAATTTTCTAAAGGAAGATTAAATATAATTGAAAACTTCAAATATTTTTAGATCCTAGTGTCCTTATCCAGCGGTGCAATTTTACCAAGCTAAGTATAATAACCATCATGGGAACTGGCACCGTCGCCATTGTCTACCTTCTGTATCGTATTATTTAATGTAAATCTTTTTGTGGAAAAAATTTAACCAGCTTTGTTTCATATAAAATAATTTATTTATTATTTCTGCACTGATTTACACGTGTGAAATTCCATTGTCTTTAGTGGGTTAAACAGTGTATTAGTCTTCACAGGATTTGGCCCTGTATATATACATCTATGCTTAAAGTGTGAAATGCACCCCTGTGCAGAGGGCTAGTTGAATGCCTATGCAATACTTAAGCACTATTGCCAACTTTCACAATTTTATCTCAAATCTAGCAATATTTTTAAAGTGTTCTCATGAAATTCTGGCTTGATCCTTTTTCTGTAATATCCATTATTTTAATTGCATATTTTTTATGAATTGCATAGCAAAATAAATAAATTCAGACTCTATATACACATCACTTTTATACACAGCAAGTAGTTGCACAGAAGTCAAAAAGTAAAGTAAATTAAAATTAACAGTTTTAATGAAAATTAATGTAATCCCACAGAAGTCAATGAGATTATGTACAGTGCATAATTAAGCAAGTAAGTAGGTCTTGGTAAAATGGGGGCTGTATACATAAAAACTAAGGCAGGTTGAACAATGGCAAAAAATCTTTATGAAGAATAATGTAGACAAATTCTTACCATTTTCCCCCTACCCTTCTGAAAATCTGTACTCCGATCCAGATCTACATCTTGCATTTCTTTCTTTGACATATCTTGATTTTAGTAAGGTTTTTGGCACAGTACCACATGATATTCTCATAATCAAACTAGGGAAATGTGGGCTAGATGAAATTAATATAAGATGGGGGAACAACTTGCTGAACTCAAAGAGTAGTTATCAATTGTTTGCTGTCAAACTGGGAGGGTGTATATAATGGGGCCCCGCAGGGGTCAGTCCTGGGACTGTTACTAGTCTGCTTATGACATTTGCAGATGACCCTAAACTGAGAGGTGTTGCAAGCACTTTGGAATACAGGATTAGAATTCAAAATGACCTCGACAAATTGGAGAATTGGTCTGAATTCAACAAGATAAAATTCAATAAAGATCAGTAAAAAGCACTTCACTTAGGAAGGAAAAACCAAATGCACAACTACAAAGTGGGCTAGGTGGTAGTACTGCTGAAAAGAATCTGGGAGTTACAGTACATCACAAATTGAACATGAGTCAATAATGTGATGCTTTTGAAAAAAGAAGGCTAATAACATTCTGGGGTGTTATTAACAGGACTGATGCATATAACAAAAGGGAGGTAACTGTCTTGCTCTACTTGGCACTGGTGAGGCCTGAGCTGGAGTAATGTGTCCAATTCTCAGAGGGGTAGCCATGTTCGTCCATATCCACAAAAACAACGAGGAGTCTGGTGACACCTTAAAGACTAACAGATTTATTTGGGCATAAGCTTTCGTGGCTAAAAAACCCACGAATCTGAAGAAGTGGGTTTTTTACCCACGAAAGCTTATTCCCAAATAAATCTGTTAATATTTAAGGTGCCACTTGACTCCTTGTTGTTTTTGTGTTCAATTCTGGGCTCCACTCTTTAGGAAAGATGTGGAAAAATTGGAGAGAGTCCAGAGCAGAGCAACAAAACAGAGAACAGGTTTAGAAAACTTGACCTATAAGGAAAGGTTAAAAAATGGGGATGTTTATTCTTAAGAAAAAATGATTGAGAGGAAACCTGATGACAATCTTCAACTATGTTAAGGGCAGTTATAAGAGGACTATGGTCAATTGCTCTCCATGTCCTCTGAAGTTAGGAGAAGACACAATGGGCTTAATCTGCAGCAAGGGAAATTTAGGTTAGATAGTAAGAAAAACTTTCTAACTATAAGGGTAGGTAAGCTCTGGAATAGTCTGCCAAGGAAGGTTGTAGAATCCCCATCATTGGAGATTTTTAAGAAGATGTTGGACAAACCTATTATCAGGGATGGACTAGGTCAGGGGTCGGCAACCTCTGGCACGTGGCTCGCCAGGGTAAGCACCCTGGCGGGGCGGGCCAGTTTNCCTGACATTTCTAGGATTCTACAGTTTCACCCCTATTTCTGTAATGGGAAAAGCCCAAACTATGGATATAAACTCCCAGCCTTTAGAGTGTTCAAAGTTCAGATCTGAATTTTACGGATCTGGTCCATCTTTATTTTTAAACAGGTATCACAATCCAATCCTCCAAATATATGCATGTAAGGAGATCTGGGATGTCAAAATTGAATGTAAAATGTCACATATATGATTTTGAAAACTAAAAATCTGTTTTTTTCTCATCTTTTTATCCCTTTTGTGTTTCAGTCTACGACTTATCAAAGGAGTGGGCAAAATCCCTATGTAAGTTTAACCACGCATTTTATTCTGTACATTGGTGTTAGGATGGCAGACCTTTAGGTCTATGTAGTTAAAAATTGATCCTCAAAATTATGATTTGTAGGAGGAAAAGAGTTTTTAATATGACAGAATTAAAGTCTAACCTTTCCCCTAAATTTTGTGTGTTAAAAATACTCTTCAAAGTTGAGATACTGAGAACCAAAACATAACAGGGAAGTTTTAATTATCTGTCTGAAGGAAGAGAAACTTCGTGTACATGATATCAGAGGGGTAGCCGTGTTAGTCTGTATCCACAAAAACAGCAAGGAGTCTGGTGGCACCTTAAAGACTAACATATTTATTTGGGCATAAGCTTTTGTGGCTAAAAAAACTACTTCTTCAGATGCATGGAGTCCTTGTTGTTTTGGTGTACATGGCTGAGTGAATATGTGATCAGTGTTTTTCTATGATTTCAGTTCCAACTTTTTGCTAGTTTTGCATTTTTTTCAACCAATTTTTGAGTCAGGACTTTTATAAGTTGGTTGGTATAATATTTCTGGACTGACTCATGACCTCAAATATCTCAAGATATCCAGACTTCCTTCTTAAAACCTGGCCCAGTATCTATTTGTACAGTCACCACTCTGTTGTGAGTGAGCCCAGTTGCAGGGTCTCATGTGCACCCAAGCCACCTGACATTGCTTTTTGTTCTGGGCCTTGTGGGCACACTCCCAGGCTCTGATTGCTTCCTAGGGATTTGGGACTCTGCAGTCCAGAAGTCCTAAACTCTAAAATTAGTGCCTCAGACCAGTCAAGCTCCCCAGTCACTTACACCCGCTTCTCCAGATCCACTGATACTGTGGGCATGCTGGATTTCTTATTTAACCCTTTCAGGGACAGTGTGGCAGGAAGTCAAGAAACAGAGGCATAGAAGGAAAATTCCTTAACCACGGTCGCTTTACTATGAAAAGCAAACGAGTTACAGACGTTCAAAAAATAGCAGAAGTGCTGAGGCGCACCCTCCTGTGGTGTGATCTCATCCTTTCTGTGGGTCTGACATCTGTCAGTGTTTTCAGGCAGTGCAGATGCTCTCCTGCCCTTTCTCTCAACTGCAAATCCACCTTTCATGTGATGATGCTTAACTCCGCTGCTCGGAGCAGTACCCCTTCTTACATACAGTCTCGGTATCTTTTAGCCATGTCCTTAGCTGGAAGGCTCCAGTCCCCTCTCCCAGTCAGACTTGTCCCATTCAGAAACATGTAGAAGAAACATTGTCCATGGGGCTGGGCCAGCCATTGAGAAATGTCAAATTTGATCAGCCTAGATAGGTATTCCATTGGCTTCAGTGGGTTAAACAGTGTATTAGTCTTCACAGGATTTGGCCCTGTATATATACATCTATGCTTAAAGTCTGAAATCCACACCTGTGCAGAGGGCCATTTGAAGGCCTATGCAATACTTAAGCACTATTGCCAACTTTCACAATTTTATCTCAAATCTAGCAATATTGGTGTCCCTGGTGCCAACAGTTTTGGAGCTCTTGTTTCAGAAGCTGTTAGCCTGGGCTCTCCTGCCTAGTGGTTAGTACCCTGGGCAGCAACTCCCCCTAGTGGGTACAGTTCAGGGGGTTGGAAAGTCCACCTAGTGGACACAGTTCAGGGGGCAATGCAGAGGAACATGGGTCCACTCACTCCACCGGGTTCCGACTTAGGGCCTGGGAGGCTGATTTGGATTTTCTTAACCTGCGGTGCCTTGCATCAGCCTTAAATCAGCTTCCCTTGGTCACTTTATACCTCTCTCTACATCCCAGCCACCTGCCATCCGTCCTTGTGGGGCACTTCCATCTGGGCTCCCAGCTCTGGTCCCAGTCCCCCATAGCTGCGACTTCTCTGTTCCCCAATTTTGTGAGGGTTCCGGTCCCGCCCTGCTCTGGAGCTGTCAGAGTCTACCCTCACTTGAAACTGGGGGGTTCCAAAGTGAGGACCCGCATGTACTCCTCACCCTAAAATCCTAGGGTGGGTCTCCCTTTTTGCTGCCACCACCCGGTCAATTACGTGGGCCGGGACACCCCGGTTTCCCCCCCCTGCCTCTTTCCAAAGGCGTTCCCTGGGGAAACACAGATCCACTCACAGGAGGGAAACCTCCCCCCTCCCTCTCTCCTAGTCACTGGAAAGAGATACCTGATTCAAACTGCTTGAATCAAACCCAGGGAGAATGATTTCTTCCCCCTCCTTTCTCTGCCCGGAGATAACCCGTCTCACTACAGAGAAGAATGTTTTCTTAGCTCCCTCCCCCTGTATCCACAGTAGAAAGGATTTAATCAAATCTTTATAGAAAGAATTTATTAAAAGAAAAACAAGAAAATACACAATCTCTATGAGCCTAAGCTGGGCATTCATAGGGTATAACCTTACTAAGTTCTGGAGAGAATCCTCTCTCTTTCTCAGTATAACAAAACAGGCAGAATTAAGAATAATCAATAACAAACACACAGAATTGCAAACATAGGATTATTAGGTGAAGACACAAGTACCTTTCTAATACTCACTATTTTGACTAGAAGGATTTAGTTCATAAAGGTGGAAATTTGTAGAGACTTGATTAAACATCCAGACCCTTGTAATTCCAGATGGCTAAGAAAAAAACACACACCCACAGAGGGAAAAAATTCCCTCCTAGGAATTTTAAACTCTCTTCCCTGATTGGTCCTCAGGTCAGGTGCCCACCAGGTACTATGTTTTAACCCTTTACTAACTATTCATGACACGCCCCCCAAATCGTCACAGTGGGATCCACTGGCGGCGATTTCCTCCTAGGACTGTAAAACAAACAGAGCAATAAAACACATGCACTATTACATAGACTACAAATCATGGAAACATGTTAATAACACTTTTTAGCCACTCGATTCTGGGAAACTTTCACGAGAGAGTGCATCAGCAACTTTGTTGGAAGCTCCTGAAATGTGTTGAATGTCAAAGTCAAAGTCTTGGAGCGCTAAGCTCCAGCGGAGAAGTTTCTTGTTGTTTCCCTTGTTGGTGTGAAGCCACTTTAGCGCAGCATGGTCAGTTTGTAGCTGGAAACGCCGGCCCCAAACGTATGGGCGGAGTTTTTCCAAGGCATACACAATGGCGTAACATTCTTTTTTACTGATGGACCAGTGGCTTTCCCTCGCAGACAGTTTCTTGCTGAGAAACACGACAGGATGGAAGTTGTGATCCGGTCCTTTCTGCATCAGCACCGCTCCTACCCCACGTTCAGATGCATCGGTGGTAACTAGGAAGGGTTTGTCAAAGTCCGGGGCCCTTAATACAGGGTCAGACATGAGCATCGCCTTAAGCTGGGTAAAGGCTTTTTGACACTTATCAGTTCACTTAACTGCATTTGGCTGGGTTTTCCTGGTCAGATCAGTTAGTGGGGCAGCGCTTTGGCTGTAGTGTGGGACAAATCGCCTGTAATAGCCGGCCAAACCTAAGAAGGATTGAACCTGTTTTTTTGACCTTGGGACAGGCCACTGTTGGATAGCCTCCACCTTGGCCTGTAGGGGGTTGATGGTTTCTTGACCCACCTGGTGTTCTAGGTAAGTCACTCTGTTTTGGCCTATTTGACACTTTTTGGCCTTAACAGTTAGTTCTGCCTGCTTGATGCGCTCAAAAACCATTTTCAAATGTTCTAGGTGTTTGGGCCATGAATTAGAAAAAATGGCCACATCATTGAGGTATGCAACTGCACAGTCTCCCAATCCCGCTAGTAGACCATCCACCAGCCTTTGGAAGGTGGCAGGTGCATTCCGCAGTCCGAACGGAAGCACATTAAACTCAAACACCCCTGCATGGGTGATGAAGGCAGATTTTTCCTTGGCGGATTCATCTAGTGGTACTTGCCAGTACCCCTTGGTTAAGTCAATGGTAGAGATGAACTGGGCACGTCCCAACTTTTCCAGTAGCTCATCAGTGCGTGGCATTGGATAGTTGTCTGGACGAGTTACAGCATTTAGCTTACGGTAGTCCACGCAAAAGCGTATTTCCCCATCTGGTTTGGGAACCAGAACCACTGGAGATGCCCATGCACTGGTAGAAGGGCGGATGATACCCATCTCCAACATGTTGTCAATCTCCTTTTTAATAGCAACTTTGGCATGAGGTGACACCCGGTAGGGGGGGGTTCTAATCGGGTGAGCATTACCTGTGTCAATGGAGTGGCAGGTTTGCTCAGTCCGTCCTGGTTTGGCTGAGAACAAGGGGTCGAAGTCAGTGCACAGTCCCTGGATCTGTTGCCGCTGTAGACGTTGTAGGGTTGTGGAGAGGGTCACCTCTTCCACACCACCATTTCTTTTACCTTCGTAGTAGACACCGTCAGGCCACTCGGTGTCATCTCCTTCCTGGACTGTAAACTGACAGACCTGAAATTCTCTAGGGTAAAAGGGCTTCAGAGAGTTAACATGAAACACTTTAGGCTTTAAAGAGGAATCTGGGAATGCTATGAGGTAGTTAACAGCTCCCAGGCGCTCCTGGACCACGTATGGTCCTTCCCAGGACGCTTCCATCTTATGGGCCTGTTGCGCCTTCAAGACCATAACCTGGTCTCCAACCTTGAAGGAACGCTCTCTGGTGTGTCTATCATACCAGACCTTTTGCTCCGCTTGAGCATCCTTTAAGTTCTCTCGAGCAAGGGCCCAAGTGTCTCGGAGGGTGTTTTGAAGGTTGCTTACAAAGTCCAGAATGTTAGTTCCTGGAGGAGGCGTAAACCCCTCCCATTGCTGCTTAACCAGCTGTAATGGCCCCTTAACCTCATGGCCATACACCAGCTCGAAGGGTGAGAAACCTAAACTGGGATGTGGAACAGCCCTGTAGGCAAACAGCAACTGCTGTAACACTAGATCCCAATTATTGGAATGTTCATGTACGAATTTACGGATCATGGCCCCCAAAGTTCCATTAAACCTTTCCACTAGGCCATTAGTTTGGTGATGGTACGGGGTGGCCACCAAGTGATGTACCCCATGAGTTTTCCACAGGTCCTTCATGGTCCCTGATAGGAAATTTGTTCCCGAATCTGTAAGAATTTCAGAGGGCCAACCCACCCTGGTAAAAATGTCAGTTAAGGCCTGGCACACAGTTTTAGCCCTGGTGTTGCCTAGAGCTACTGCTTCCGGCCATCTGGTAGCAAAGTCCACAAAAGTCAGTATGTACTGCTTTCCTCTGGGGGTCTTCTTTGGGAAAGGACCCATAATATCCACAGCTACTCGCTGAAATGGGACCTCCATTATGGGAAGTGGTTGGAGAGGGGCCTTGACCTGGTCTTGGGGTTTTCCTACCGTTTGGCATACCTTACAAGACCGGACGTAAGTGGCTACCGCCTTGGCCATCCCCTCCCAGTCAAAGGACCTTCCCAACCTGTCTTTGCTTCGCTTCACCCCAGAATGGCCACTAGGGTGATCATGGGCTAAGCTTAAGAGCTTTTCCCGGTACTTGGTCGGAACTAGCAACCGTCTTTGAGGATGCCAGCCCCCCTGGTGTCCACCAGAAAGAAATTCCTTGTATAACAGTCCGTTGTCCACAACGAACCGGGATCGGTTAGTAGAGCTGAGAGGCGGTGGGTTGCTGCGTGCCGCCGCCCATGCTCTTGTGAGGCTGTCATCGGCTTCCTGTTCGGTCTGGAACTGTTCTTTTGAGGCGGGAGACACCAGTTCCTCTGGAAGCGATGCAGGTGATGAGGGTGTTGCCGTTGACTGTGAACCGCTCTCCGCAGGTGCACAAGGTGATATTTCAGGCTCTGGCTGAGCCTCTTGGGTTGGGTTGTTTGCTTCCTCTGCCAGTTCCGTCTCGCTGGCGCCCTCTGGCGATGGTGTTGTGATCGCCGGCGCCAGTG
The DNA here is from genome assembly GCA_003942145.1 of Platysternon megacephalum. Taxonomy (NCBI): domain Eukaryota; kingdom Metazoa; phylum Chordata; order Testudines; family Platysternidae; genus Platysternon; species Platysternon megacephalum. The sequence goes on from QXTE01000724.1 coordinate 18,857, forward strand.
CTGGCGCTGGTTGCTCTTCCAGTTCCGGTTTTGGGACTGGATGTAGTATGGCTGTTGTAGGTGTTGGCCTGGGATCCAGTTCCACCACCTCTGTCTGGGTCTTCGGTAATACAGATGGGGTCCCGGTGGATAACTTAGGAACAGGGATGTGTCCGGCAGCTCGTCTGGCTTGGCTGCGTGTAACCACTCCCTCTGTTTTTTCCTGTTCAACGTGTCGGGCCAAGTCGTTCCCCAGTAGCATGGGAATCGCATGGTTGTCATAGACAGCAAAAGTCCAAGTCCCTGACCAGCCCTTGCACTGGACAGGTAAACGCACTGTAGGTAACGTTACAGGTTTTGACATGAAGGGGCGAATTGTCACTGTGGTTTTCTGGTTGATGAATTTGGGGTCCACGAAGGTTCGGTGGATAGCTGACACATGTGCTGCAGTGTCTCTCCATGCGATGATCTCCTTTCCGTCCACTCTCAAAGTTTCCCTATGTTCCAAGGGTATTTGAGATACATCTATGTCCGGCTGTCCTTGGTGTGAAGGTGCAAGGAGTTGCACTCGGTTTAGGTTCTTTGGGCATCTGGCTTTGATATGCCCCAATTCATTGCATCTAAAACATCGCCCACTTGATGGGTCACTGGTTTGTGTTGGTCTACTGGAAACTGGTGTGGTAGAAGAAGAGGTAGGTGTGGGCTTGATTGGGCCTCGATGGTAGGGTTTAGTCTCGGTGGGTACCTTGTGGGATTCACTCCCCTTGGCAGTAGCTTTTGTGTTGTCTACCGATGCCATCCACCTGGCTCCAATCTCTCCTGCCTCAGTGAGAGTTTTTGGTTTACCATCTTGTATGTAGCGTCTGATGTTCTCAGGAACACCATCTAGGAACTGTTCCATCAATATCAGGAGGTGTAAGTCCTCTAACTCCGTAACCTTGGATCCCGTTATCCAGGACAAATAGTGTTTGTCAAGGTAAGCCGCGTGCTGTGGAAATGATATCTCTGGTTTCCATTTCTGGGCTCTGAAACGCTGACGGGCGTGATCAGGGGTGATGCCCATTCTGAGTCTGGCCTTGGTTAGGAATACTTGAAAGTCATTCATCTGGGCTATAGGCATTTCAGCTGCCACCAGGGATAATTGTCCGCTGAGCTGTGACCTCAGCTCTATCATGTATTCTTCTTCATGAAGTTTGTATCCAATACAGGCCCTTTCAAAGTTTGCTAAGAAGGCCTCAACATCATCACCTGGCCTGTAGGTGGGAAATTTTCTCCGAGAAGGTTGATCCGTAGGTTGAAGAGGGGGTGGATTGGTTGGATAATTCTGTTTAGCCTTTTCTAATTCCAGAGCCTGTGTCTGGATTTGTAGATCTAACTGTTTGGCTGCCATCGCCCTCTTGTGTTCTGCCTCTTTGGCTTCCAGCTCCCTCTTGTGGTTAGCTTCGTCCCTGGCTTGTTCTGCAGTAATTATTTCCAGCCTTCTTTTATGTTCTTTGTCTTTTTCCTCAGACTCCAGCCTGGCCAGGTCGAGTTTATCCACGGTTTCACTGTGACTCATATTGGTGTGCCTTTTGGTGTTGGCCACACCCCTCTGCAGTCAACGAACTGTCTGTACTGTTTGACAGTACCTAGCCCCTTTCTAGGATAACTTGAGTAAAGAAAGAGAAACAATCCTTTGTATAGCAAATTGTGGTTTGTATAATGTTACTGTTTTGTACTGAGAAAGAGGGAAAGAAAAAAGAAATTCTCTGTCTCCCTCTCCCTGAGCTATGGAACGAAGAAGTTCAGCTGACAGGCTGGGGCTACCAGTATGCAAGAAAAGTCTAGTGAATCCTCTCAGGAATTTGTGGATTCCTGTCCCCTGAGTATTTCAAAAGACACTGGGAGAGAAAAAAAACCTCTGGCTGGAGGGATTCTCTCTCCCCCCCCAAACCTGTTTTTCCCGCTGGGTGGGAATGTACTTTGACGAGCACTTCCCCCCACCTCAGGAATTCTGGGTGGTACCTCGTATCACAATAGACGAAGACACCGCTCCGCAGGTGGGCTTTGTAACAAGAAAGCCCTCTAATCCTGAAACTGCCTTAGGGTGCCTCTGGTAGAAAAGCCTTGCCTCTCTCTCTGGGTCCGAAACACCACTGCCACCCTGTCAGAGTCTACCCTCACTTGAAACTGGGGGGTTCCAAAGTGAGGACCCGCATGTACTCCTCACCCTAAAATCCTAGGGTGGGTCTCCCTTTTTGCTGCCACCACCCGGTCAATTACGTGGGCCGGGACACCCCGGTTTTCCCCCCCTGCCTCTTTCCAAAGGCGTTCCCTGGGGAAACACAGATCCACTCACAGGAGGGAAACCTCCCCCCTCCCTCTCTCCTAGTCACTGGAAAGAGATACCTGATTCAAACTGCTTGAATCAAACCCAGGGAGAATGATTTCTTCCCCCTCCTTTCTCTGCCCGGAGATAACCCGTCTCACTACAGAGAAGAATGTTTTTTTAGCTCCCTCCCCCTGTATCCACAGTAGAAAGGATTTAATCAAATCTTTATAGAAAGAATTTATTAAAAGAAAAACAAGAAAATACACAATTTTTATGAGCCTAAGCTGGGCATTCATAGGGTATAACCTTACTAAGTTCTGGAGAGAATTCTCTCTCTTTCTCAGTATAACAAAACAGGCAGAATTAAGAATAATCAATAACAAACACACAAAATTGCAAACATAGGATTATTAGGTGAAGACACAAGTACCTTTCTAATACTCACTATTTTGACTAGAAGGAATTAGTTCATAAAGGTGGAAATTTGTAGAGACTTGATTAAACATCCAAACCCTTGTAATTTCAGATGGCTAAGAAAAAAACACACACCCACAGAGGGAAAAAATTCCCTCCTAGGAATTTTAAACTCTCTTCCCTGATTGGTCCTCAGGTCAGGTGCCCACCAGGTACTATGTTTTAACCCTTTACTAACTATTCATGACAGGAGCTCCCAGAACGCGTCCTCCTCCTTGCCCTGCCAGCCCCTGACTTAGCTGTCTGTCTGCCTTTTAAACCCCACCTCCAACCAGTGCAGGCTCAGCATGGGTGAAGGGGTGGGGCCTCCTTAATCCAGAGTTGATCCTTAACACCCTCCTGTCCAGTGAGGGGTTTATATGCCCTGACAGACTCATAGACTTTAAGGCCAGAAGGAACCATCATGATCGTCTAGTCTGACCTCCTGCACATGGAACCTCACCCATGCACTACAGTAATGGACCCATATCCTCTGGCTCAAAAGGAACATAAGAAAGGCCATACTGGGTCCGACCAATGGTCCATCTAGCCCAGAATCCTGTCTTCTGACAGTGGCCAATGCTTGAGATGAAATAAAGAGAAGAGTGCCAGTCTTTTTAATCTCTCCTCATATGGAAGCTGTTCCATACTCTTACTAATTTTTGTTGTCTTTTTCTGTACTTTTTCCAGTTCTAATATATCTTTTTGTGAGATGAGGTGAACAGAATTGCACAAAATATTCAAGGTATGGGGGTACCATGCATTTATATAAGTGGCATTGTGATATTTTCTCTCCTGCTTATTCATCTACATAAGCACATAGAATAATAGAATCATAGAACCATAGGGTTAGAAAGGATAACAAGGGTCATCTAGTCTAACCCTCTGCCAAGATGCAGGATTTGTTGTGTCTAAACAATCCAATACAGATGGCTGTCCAGTCTCTGTTGGGAAATCTCCAGTGAAGAAGCTTCCACAACTTCCCTAGGCAGGTTGTTCCTTTGTCCTACTGTTCTTACAGTTATGAAGTTTTTCCTGAGATGTCCTCTAAATCTGCTATGCAGTAGTTTGAACCCATTGCTTCTTCTCCTGCTCTCTGTGGCAAAAGAGAACAATTTTCTTCCATCTTTTTTATATCAGCCTTTCCAATATTTGAAGACCACTATCATGTCCCCCATAATCTCCTCTTTTCCAGACTATACATACCCAGTTATTTTGTCCTTTGCTCATAGTGCTTGCATTCCATCTCTTCGATCATCTTTGTCACTCACCTCTGGATCATTTCCAGTTTCTCTACATCTTTTCTATACATTGGTGACCAAAACTGGACACAATACTCCAGCTGAAGCCTAACCAGCACGGAGTAGAGTGGTATTATCACCTCCCACGACTTGTGTGGCCTCTGTTAATGCAACCCAAAATTATATTTGCTTTTTTTGCAACAGCATCACATTGTTGACCCTGAGGTTGTGATCCACCACAACTCCCAGATCTTTTGCAGCAGTGCTGCTGCCAAGTCAGTTATCCCCCATTCTATATGTGTGCATTTGGTTTTTCTTCCCTAAGTGTAGCAGCTTACTTTTTTCTTCAGTAACATAAGTTACTGAAGACCTCAAATCATGATTTAAAGAGTTCAAGTTACAGAGAATCCACTACTTACTCTCGTTTAAACATGCAAGTGACCCCCGCCCCATGCTGCAGGAGAAGGTGAGAAATTCCAGGGTCTCTGCCACTTCACCTGGGGACAAATTCCTTCCCAACTACAAATAAGTTGGATGCTGAGAATGTCAGCAAGACCCAACAGCCAGTCACCTGAGAAAGAATTAGTAACTCATAAACTTCTCCATCTAGTCTCTCATCTCCAGTTGTTGGGGATATTTACTACTAACAGTCCTATATGGGCCATGTGCCATTATAGACAATCTCATCATACAATCATTTATCGAGCTCAGTCTTCAAGCCAGTTAGTTTTTTTTTCCCCTGCTCCCCTTGGAAGGCTGTTCCAGAACTTCACTCCTGTGATGGTTTGAAACCTTTCTCTAATTTCAAGCCTAAACTTGTTGGTGGCCAGTTTGTATCTATTTATTCTTGTGTCAAAATTGGTGCTTAACTTAAAAAAACTCTTCTCCCTCCCTGGTGTTTATCCCATCTACTTCCTGAGACAGGTCACCTATACCTCTGGACCCATCTGCTATTATATCAGCAGATCATGGCACTGCATCCTCCCCTGACCCACACCTCTCACTGATGATGTTACCCTGCATCAGGCTGTTGATATTATCTTGACACTGACATCCCCTTCATCACTGGACAAAGCTGTTGTATTGCCTCAGGCTTAGCTTTCTGATGATTATAAATTGTACCAGGTATTAGTATGGTGAATGGCGGAGACTCACAAATCCCAATTCAAGCTATCCAAGATCCTTTCTCTCTCACATTGTAGGACAACTTATTTAAATTATGATCAACAATACTGTGTCAATGTTTCATGTGAACAAGCAGGTACACTTTCTTATATAGGGAAGCACTCTTTCTATGGAACCAGTGTTAGCACTGCATAACAATATCCGTTGTTCATCTGCCAGGTCTTCACAATTTGCTAGCAGACTATCTAAGTAGACATTTCTTGAGATGAACACAAATGGAGTATGAAGGACTTGGTCATCAAATCTGTATTTGATCAATGGGGTGTACCACATGGTATATCATGGTATATCACCAAGCACAACAAAAAATATATGGCTTTCTACTCAAAAGGGGGATAGAGTTTGGACTGTCAAGGGGATACATTTGATTCCGTTTCCTCAGAGTCTGTTTTATTCTTACTCTTTGATTCCCTTAATTTTATGAGTTTTGAGGAAAATCAAACAAGACAGAGTCTTTTTCTTCTATGTCCAACTTGGCCCAGACAGAACGGGTTCCAGGAGCTCAGTACAGTGTTGGTGCTTACTCCGATGCCTTTTCCACTGTATGCAGACTTGTTCAGCCAGAACAATGAAACCACTCTTCATCCATCCCTGTACCCCATCATTTCATGGCATGGAAACTATTTGGCGGAGAGTTATGGAGAAAACTGGAGTTCCTTGAGATATATTATCTACATGTGTTTGTAGCAAATCACTGACTCACCACCTCCTGCTGGTCGTCTGGGAATTAGCTCTTTTCCAGCCCTCAGAGTGCCTCCTGTTGGCCCATGTCTCTCCTGCCTCAGGCCCCCATGTCCCTCCTGGACCCCAGTGCCCTTTACCTTGGGGTTCTACCCCAAGCAGTACCCCCACACTCTGGGTCTCCCCTCCCAGGGGAACCCCCAACCCTGTATATCCACCTTGCTTCAGTGGCTACTGCCAGTCATCATCTAGCCCCCTTTCTCTGGGGCAGACTGCAGTCTGTAATGGCCACTCATCACTGGCAAGGGGGTTGGACCAGCTGCCCTTCCCTGTAGCCCCAGTACCTCCCTTGTCCTTTAACAAGGCCTCAGTCTGGAGCTCTCCAGCTCCTTTTGCCCTTCCCCAGCATTGCTCTGCTTCAGGTACCCTGACCTCCCAACCAGCCAGGTCCTTCTCCTCCAAGGCTGGAAAGAGACTGACTGCCTTCTGGCCCTGCAGCTCTTTTATAGGGCCAAGCCTGGCCCTGATTGGCTGCCTCCCAGCCTTTTCTTGTTGGCTCTCGGCCCCAGCCCTCTCCCAGGGCTGGCTTTTAATCCTTTTAGGGCCGGAGCGGGGTGACTGTGCTGCTACAGTGTTCAATGATCCACTGTCCTTTCACTGCTACTGCTGAGTCTCATACTTGGAACTGGACATTTGCAAAGGAATTGAAGGTCAATTAGTCACTCTGCCCTGTTTTATACTGGTGAGGGGAGAATGGTTTGAGGCTATGAAAGGAGCAGGTGCAATGAACAGATACTACTGAGTGAAGCATTGCAATCTCCAGAGCATGGAGCCCATGCACACCAGTGAAACTCATATAGGCAACACATTTTGAAGAACTCCATTTACAGAACAGGTAAGTAAATTCTCTTTCCCTTTTCAGAACAAGAGTAGATGTTGATTACTGAATATTTTTATATTCTGTCCAGTGCACTAGAGGAACCTATAAAAGAGTTCTATATCTACACCTATTCTAATGTTCTCTCCCCATTTCTGTCCCTCAATACCTAGGAAACATATAAAATTTTATTTTTAAAGCAGAAGCAGCAGCGAGACTTATTTTCTTTGTTTAAAATGAAAATAATTTTCTAAAGGAAGATTAAATATAATTGAAAACTTCAAACGTTTTTAGGTTCTAGCGTCCTTAGCTTGGTAAAATCACAACCCTGGATAATCATAGAATCATATAATCATAGAATATCAGGGTTGGAAGGGACCTCAGGAGGTCATCTAGTCCAACCCCCTGCTCAAAGCAGGACCAATTCCCAACTAAATCATCACAGCCAGGGCTTTGTCAAGCCTGACATTAAAAACCTCTAAGGAAGGAGATTCCACCACCTCCCTAGGTAACCCATTCCAGTGCTTCACCACCCTCCTAGTGAAAAAGTTTTTCCTAATATCCAATCTAAACCTCCCCCACTGCAACTTGAGACCATTACTCCTTGTTCTGTCATCTGGTACCACTGTGAACAGTCTAGATCCATCCTCTTTGGAACCCCCTTTCAGGTAGTTGAAAGCAGCTATCAAATCCCCCCTCATTCTTCTCTTCTGCAGACTAAACAATCCCAGTTCCCTCAGCCTCTCCTCATAACTCATGTGCTCCAGCCCCCTAATCATTTTTGTTGCCCTCCACTGGACTCTTTCCAATTTTTCCACATCCTTCTTGTAGTGTGGGGCCCAAAACTGGACACAGTACTCCAGATAATTACCATCATCGGAACTGGCACCGTTGTCCATTGTATTTGGAAAGCAAAAGGTAAGAATTTCAAAGTTTATCAGTATTTCATTAGTGATCCATTCACTGACTTAATGTGGATTTTGAATAAATAATGAATTGGGAGCCTTGTCTCTGTCCCACCATAGGGCAGAGAATGGAGCAAAGGCATAGAAATAGGACAAAAGAACATTAGTGAACAAAGGGTGGGAATGTTTAATGCAGCATCTACCCACTACAGAAAAAAACAAACCCTCTGTTCTGCAATCTGGGGCCCATGGCCATCTAGTGCAGGGGGGACAGTCAGGCTTCTTTACAAGAACAATAGCTGAGACGTATTAAGTAGCTTGCTGTGTAGACAGTTCATAGAATCATAGAATCATAGAATATCAGGGTTGGAAGGGACCTCAGGAGGTCATCTAGTCCAACCCCCTGCTCAAAGCAGGACCTAATCCCAACTAAATCATCCCAGCCAGGGCTTTGTCAAGCCTGACCTTAGAAACCTCTTATCACCTTACTGTTCCCTCCAAGGTTTCCAAAGACCAGCAGAGGGTGTGAGCATGCACAGTAGGTGAGAGCAGGTGATATCAGTTGGTCATATCAACCAGCCATGCTTCTAGTGATGGAAGTGGCAAAACAGGCTGGGAGGGTGACTGTGGGATGTCAGTATCGGGGAGCTGATTCTCCACTGCCTGGCACCTTGTGTTATCATATACAATTTTTCATAGTGCATATGCATACCTGTTAGGGGGCTTTCCCTTCACCCCACCCTGGTTCTTGTCACACAGACAGAAAGCAGAAGACCAGAAGTCCGAAGTGCAGGCAATGCAATGTTTTTTGGGATTAGTTTTAAGCAAGCATATCTATAGCTCTGACGCCACAGAGCCTTTTCCCAGTGTTCCCCTTCCCCCCTCCTTAGCAGGCATAATTATACCTGTAGTGCACACCCTTGGTCCCACCCCCTACAATTTATGGTCATGTTCTGTTTTGGGGGGTCGTGAGTCTGGGGGCTTCGTACCACCTCTTTTATATCCCATGGAAGGGATAAGGAGTGAGCCTGTGCTTTGGTCAGGGACATGCATTTCTTTGGTCTTTTAGTGTTTCTTATACCTTCCCCCGCCCCCCCATCACCCTTTGCCCCTCCTGACTAGTTGCTTGACCTTGCCTTGAGATAGGAGTTGAGGCAGTCTTCAAGTGTACGCTCGTATAGAATACCCCTACCATACCCAGTAACACTTTAGCTCTGTTTCTTATCTTTTTCTCATTATACTAACAAACCCATATGGCTCGGCAGAAGCAACACACAGTGCCTTTGTACTTTGTTCAGTAAGGATATAAGACAGGTTTCAGAGTAATAGCCGTGTTAGTCTGTATCCGCAAAAAGAATAGGAGTACTTGTGGCACCTTAGAGACTAACAAATTTATTGTAGCATAAGCTTTCATGGGCTACAGCTCACTTCATCAGATGCATGTAGTGGAAAATACAGAAGGAAGATATATATATACACATGAAGATATATATATATACGCTGGTAGTTAGTACCGATGGTAAATGTTGGGATATTGAAAGTCTTTTTCCTGAGTGTCTGGATGGAGAATCTTGTCCGCATGCTCGGGGTTCAGCTGATCGCCATATTTGGGGTCGGGAAGGAATTTTCCTCCAGGGTAGATTGGCAGAGGCCCTGGAGGTTTTTCGCCTTCCTCCGCAGCATGGGGCAGGGGTCGCTTGAAGCTTGAAGTCATTAAATCATGATTTGTGGACTTCAACAGCTGAGTCAAGGGTGAGAGTTATTTCAGGAGTGGGTGGGTCAACTCTTGTGGCCTGCATCATGCAGGAGGTCAGACTAGATGATCATAATGGTCCCTTCTGATCTTAAGTTCTATGATTCTATGATGAAACAATGGGTGTTACCATACACATTATAAGGAGAGTGATCAGTTGTCAGCAGGAGAGAAAAATAAGTCTTTGTAGTGGTAATGAACATGGCCCATTTCCAGCACTTGACAAGGAGATATAAGGAACGGTGGGGCGGGGGGGGAGAAGATAAGCCTGGGGAAATAGTTTTACTTTGTGTAATGGCCCATCCACTCCGAGTCGGAATATGAACAAGAGGCTGCTAAGAAGCTCTCCAACACCACATTCTACAAGCCATTACCCTCTGATCCCACTGAGGGTTACCAAAAGAAACTACACCATCTACTCAAGAAACTCCCTGAAAAAGCACAAGAGCAAATCCGAACAGACACACCCCTAGAACTCCGAGCAGGGGTGTTCTATCTGCTACCCAAGATCCATAAACCTGGAAATCCTGGACACCCCATCATCTCAGGCATTGGCACCCTGACAGCAGGATTGTCTGGCTAAGTAGACTCCATCCTCAGGCCCTACGCTACCAGCACTCCTAGCTATCTTCGAGACACCACTGACTTCCTGAGGAAACTACAATCCATTAGTGATCTTCCTGAAAACACCATCCTAGCCACTATGGATGTAGAAGCCCTCTACACCAACATTCCACATAAAGATGGACTACAAGCCATCAGGAACAGTATCCCTGATAATGTTATGGCAAACTTGGTGGCTGAACTTTGTAACTTTGTCCTCACCCATAACTATTTCACATTTGGGGACAATGTGTTCCTTCAAATCAGCGGCACTCCTATGGGTACCCACATGGCCCCACAGTATGCCAACATTTTTATGGCTGACTTAGAACAACGCTTCCTCAGCTCTCGTCCCCTAATGCCCCTACTCTACTTGCGCTACATTGATGACATCTTCATCATCTGGACCCATGGAAAAGAAGCCCTTGAGGAATTCCATCATGATTTCAACAATTTCCACCCCACCATCAACCTCAGCCTGGACCAGTCCACACAAGAGATCCACTTCCTGGACACCACAGTACTAATAAACGATGGCCATATAAACACCACCTTATACCAGAAACCTACATACTTACCTACATGCCTCCAGCTTTCATCCAGCCCACACCACTTGATCCATTGTCTACAGCCAAGCTCTACAATACAATCGCATTTGCTCCAACCCCTCAGACAGAGACAAACACCTACAAGATCTCTATCAAGCGTTCTTACAACTACAATGTCCACCTGCTGAAGTGAAGAAACAGATTGACAGAGCCAGAAGAGTACCCAGAAGTCACCTACTACAGGACAGGCCCAACAAAGAAAGTAACAGAACGCCACTAGCCATCACCTACAGTCCCCAACTAAAACCTCTCCAGCGCATCATCAAGGATCTACAACTTATCCTGAAGGTATCAGAGGGGTAGCCGTGTTAGTCTGGATCTGTAAAAGCAGCAAAGAATCCTGTGGCACCTTATAGACTAACAGAGGTTTTGCAGCATGAGCTTTCGTGGGTGAATACCCACTTCTTCGGATGCAAGGATGATCCATTACTCTCACAGATCTTGGGAGACAGGCCAGTCCTTGCTTACAGACAGCCCCCAAACTTGAAGCAAATACTCACCAGCAACCACACACCACACAACAAAAACACTAACCCAGGAACCTATCCTTGCAACAAAGCCCGTTGCCAACTCTGTCCACATATCTATTCAGGGGATACCATCATAGGACCTAATCACATCAGCCACATTATCAGAGGCTCATTCACCTGCACATCTGCCAATGTGACATATGCCATCATGTGCCAGCAATGCCCCTCTGCCATGTACATTGGCCAAACCGGACAGTCTCTACGTAAAAGAATAAATGGACACAAATCAGACGTCAAGAATTATAACATTCAAAAACCTCCCTGGCCACTCGATTACAGACCTAAAAGTTGCAATATTACAACAACAAAACTTCAAAAACAGACTCCAAGGAGAGACTGCTGAATTGGAATTAATTTGCAAATTGGACACCATCAAATTAGGTTTGAATAAAGACTGGGAGTGGATGGGCCATTACACAAAGTAAAACTATTTCCCCAGGCTTATCTTAGCCCCCACCACCACCACCGTTCCTTATATCTCCTTGTCAAGTGCTGGAAATGGGCCATGTTCATTACCACTACCAAGACTTATTTTTCTCTCCTGCTGACAACTGATCACTCTCCTTATAATCTGTTTGGTAACACCCATTGTTTCATGTGTATATATATATCTTCCTTCTGTATTTTCCACTACATGCATCCGATGAAGTGAGTTGTAGCCCACGAAAGCTTATGCTACAATAAATTTGTTAGTCTCTAAGGTGCCACAAGTACTCCTATTCTTTTTAAGGATATAAGAGTATCAAAAATCAAACAGGCAAACAAGACACAAAATTCTATCTCAGGTGAATATACAGGCCTGAATCCTATATTACCATCACTAACACTCCTAACAATAGCTACCAAATCATATAAAAGGAACCTTTCAGACACAGATTGCACAGCATCCATATCACATGCAGGGCTGAAACATATCTTAGTGTCACCGCATTGAATCTCTTCCTCACATAGATAGTATAATGCTTCACATAGATAGTATGGTGCTACATTAGGAAGCCAGCAAGTAGGGCTATCTGGGAAGGAGGGGCAGAAGGGGCATTTTGCCCCTTGCTCCTCATTTGAGAGCCCCTCTCAAATCAAGTGGCATTCCAACCTGGCATCTGGAGTCACTTGGAGGTTTGGCCCAGCTGCCCCTCCATCAGCCAGGCCTAATCTGAATGAGTGGCATGGTGACCTGGTACACGGGGTCACAGTCCCACTGAGATTTGGCCAAGCTGTCCCTCCATAACGACCGAACCTGAGCAGCACTGTGATCCTGTGTGGAGGGCTGGGCCCAGCACCACAGGGCTGCCACTGCGGAGAGAGTTCTGGGCAGGCTCGCTCTCCAACCCACCCCCCATCTCTGGAGCCTCCCCTCAGTGTTTTAGAGGAAGGATAGAGGGCCTCAATTTCAGATTTTGCCCCAGTCTCCTAAAAACCTCTGTGTGGCCCTGCCAGCAAAATATGATTCTTGGGAGGAAGGATAACAATGACATCCGCCTACAATAACTAATACATATCCCCTTCCCACAAACTTCTATAGAGCAGTCTCAACAGTGAACCATTAAAGATGAGATGCAAAGAAACAGTGCTTGCTGGGCACCCATTATTGCTTCTTTCTCCTGTATGAAGATGACTTCATAATTTTTTACTGAATGACCCGTTGACAGGTGTTACTTGGTTTTAACCTTAGATCATGGTCAGCGCCGGCTCCAGGGTTTTTGCTGCCCCAGGCAGCAAAAAAAAAAAAAAAAAAAAAAAA
>QXTE01000724.1:31735-76435 GCA_003942145.1 Platysternon megacephalum
TCAGCGCCGGCTCCAGGGTTTTTGCTGCCCCAGGCAGCAAAAAAAAAAAAAAAAAAAAGCCGCGATCGCAATCGCGATCGCGATCTGCGGCGGCAATTCGGCGGGAGGTCCTTCGCTCCGAGCGGGAGTGAGGGACCCTCCGCCGAATTGCCGCCGAATCGCTGGACGTGCCGCCCCTCTCCCGATTGGCCGCCCCAAGCACCTGCTTGGTCAGCTGGTGCCTGGAGCCGGCCCTGATCATGGTTAAAAACAATGCAGATATCTACCCCGTAGCAGATATCAGAGGGGTTTCTTCCACCTTTCCTTTCCTTTCCTTTCCCTCCCTTTACCATTTTTCATTTGTAAGTATTTTTCTGTTATGTTCACAACATACACACTGAGTGTAATGGCTTGGAGTGGTCAGAGGGAGACCACTATGTCTTGCTGAGCCACCTTGAGGCTGAGAGCCTACCAACAGGGATTAGCACAATAAATCAATAAAGAGTCTACAGTTCTGGCCCCTTGGGACCAATCTATTGGCAGTCTTTAGCCCAGCCGCCTGGCTGGAGCAGGCAACCACCACAGTCAGTCTCAAGCCTGATCTCTTGGGAGAGAAGAGCCTCAAGTCTCACCTGTGAGGTGTTTGTCTGGAAAAGGAATCCGTGGGTGAAGTCTGTGCTCCTGACACAGGTGGGCCTTGAAGGTCTGGAAGGCCTCCTCACATTCAGGTGTCCAGCATATGCAGTGCAGGCTGTCTTTGGTTATGAGTTTGATCAGTGGGTTGCAGTGGAGGCAAACTGTGGGATGAAACGATGGTAGTAGCCAGCTAGCCCCAGGAACTGCCACACTTGTTGCTTCATAGTGGGCAGGCCTGCAAGGCCTGAACCTTTCCAATGAGGTGCCGTACCTGTCCTTGGCCCAGGGTGTATCCAACATACGTAATTTCCTATCACCTGATCCAACACTTCTTTGGGTTGGCAGTTAGGCCTGTGGTCTGCAGGGCCCATAGAACAGCCACCACCTGGTTGAGATGGTCCTCCCAATGTCCTCTGTATATTACCATATCATCAAGGTAAGCTGCAGTGTAAATATATGGAGATATACCTATCTCATAGAACTGGAAGGGACCTTGAAAGGTCATTGAGTCTAGTCCCCTGCCTTCACTAGCAGGGCCAAGTACTGTCCCTGACAGGGTTGTTTTTTCCCCCCAGATCCCTAAATGGCCCCCTCAAGGATTGAACTCACAACTCTAGGTTTAGCAGGCCAATGCTCAAACCACTGAACTATCCGGGAAAGGGCTGAGCAAGGAAAACAAAGAAATCAGCTGTTGCCACCAGCTAACTAAAAAACATGTGCACAGGCCTCTTAAGACACAAAACCCCAAATCCTGTTCTTAAAAAAGGTAAATTTTATAAAAAACAAAAAGAAAGAAAATACATCTGAAAACTCAGACTATTGCTAGATTTTTAAAAGAGCAATTCGAAAAATAAAACACCCCAAATAGTTTTCTAGGGGTTTAGCTTAAAAGTTACAAGCAACAAAAGCATCTGGGGAAAAGCACAGAGGAATCCACAAGCCATAAGCCATAAGCCATAAACAAAATGAACCTAATCACATCTTCCTACACATTTTCTGATCTACTTACATATCTGGGTTTCAAATAAGCAATTCTAGGTATGATTCTGATGATTTTCATACCTGGCCTTCAGCTTCTCACAGCATAACTGCTACCCTGTTCCCCTCTTCCCCTGAGAACCACAACACACAGACAAAGGGAAGTTTTTTCCCCAATTTTAAAAAGTTCTAGCCCTCCCATTGGCTCTTTTGGTCAGGTGCCCACTCACTTTCCTTTACCTATGTATGCATGCAGTCAGACTTTTTAACCCTTTACATGTAAAGCATGTAGAGAACAGCTACCAAGAGGGATTCTATAGCTAACTGGCTGGCTGGGTGTCCACAAAAGAGAGCTATCCCCCCTCTCATTTATCACACATCTAATTTAGAGATTGCATTCACCCTTTGGAAATCAATGCATAAGTGCAGGGTCCTGTCAGGTTTTGGCACCAGCACAATGGGACTGCACCACTCACTTTGAGACTTCTTTATGACACCCGGCTCCAGCATCACCTGCACTTCTTCCTCGATGACATCCCGCATTTGCTGTGAGAGTGATCGTGTTGCCTCATGGACCACCACCTCTGCGTTGGTCAGGATGGCATGGTGGACAACAGTGGTCTGGCCGGGTAGAGCGATGAAGATCTTACGGAAGGCCTTCAACAGGCTTTGAGCCTGCCTTTGTTGCTCCTTATTGAGGGTATCCCCAAGTTGCGGTTCCTTGGGTGGTCGCCATGGGGACCTGTGGGCACAGGTTGGGCTCAGGGGGGTAGGGGGCAATCAATAGACCCTCCTGCTCTCACCATGGCTTCAGGAGGTTGATGTGGTAGAACTGCTTTTTCTTCCATTGGCCAGGCTGCTGAATTTCATACATTACCAGTCCTACCTGATGGATTACTTCGTACAGCACCTGCCAGTGGGCCAGGATCTTGAGCTCCTTGAAAGGTAGCAGGAGCAGGACCTGCTCAGCGGGTTCAAAGGTCGAAGACTACACTCCCCGGTTATAGGTTCACTCCTGGGCCCCTTGGGCAGCCCATAGGTTTTCCCTTGCCAGAGTTACAGCATGGATCAGGTGATCCTGGAGCTGGAACACATATTGCAGGAGTCCCTGGGCCAGTGATGGTGAGTGCTCCCAGGTCTCACACATCAGGTCAAGCAAATCCCAGGGCCAGTGCCCATAGAAGAGTTTGAATGGGGAGAACTTTCTAGAGGGCTGGGTCACCTCCCTAATGTCCAACAGTAGGGGTGGAATCAGCTGGTCCCACCAGCACAGCTCTCCTGGGGGGGTTTGCACAGCATTTTTTTAATGTGCAATTAAAACACTCAACCAGTCAATTGGTCTGGGGTTGGTACATGGAAGTGTGTAATTGTGTGACCCCCAGGAGCCCACACACATGCTGGAGTAGCCAGGAATTGAAGTTGGTGCCCTGGTCAGTGAGAATCTCTCGGGGTAAGCCTACCTGGGCGGAAACCTTTAGGAGCTCTCCCACAATAGTCCAGGCCGTAATGTGCTGTGGAATAGCTTCTGGGAACCAGGTGGCATAGTCCAAGATGACCAGGATGTAGTGGAACCCATTGGCACTCTTCGGGAGCGGTCCCATGAGATCAATGGTGACCCACTGAAACGGGACCTCCATCACTGGTAAGGGGACCGGGGGACCGTTCGGTACCCCGCTCAGGGCTTCCAGCTGACATTCAGAAGACAAGTTACAATAGCTTTCGATATCCTGATGCACTCTGGTAAAAAAAAACACAACACCACATCAGGACTTGGGCCAGGATCTTCTCGTGCCCCAGATGGCCTGCAGTGGGGACATCATGGGCCAATTTCAAAATGGCCCAGCAGTGATACTGGGGCACCACCAGCTGGGTCCAGGTTTCTTGGGTTTGGGGTTTCTGGTCAATGTGATTGAGGCGATTGTTGGTTAGCTTTAACAGGGGCCGCTGGTTCGCTTGTTGGGGGTCGGTTAGCTCTCCATTAACTGTGGCCAGCTGCTCATACAGCCAGCAAAGTGTGGGGTCTTCCTTCTGATCCTGGCTAAAGTCAATGCCCCAGCTGAGGCCATCCTCATCAGTTGGTGAAAAGGTCGTGGCCTCTGTGTCCAGATCGTCGAGGTCATGGTCCTCCTCTGACTCATGTTCTACCTCAAGGGTATCTCCTTCCAAGGCCATCGGCACAGGTTTGCAGTGCACAGGACTTTGGGGAAGTCTGGCCGGGCCCTTCTTGGAACAACGGGGTAGGTAATCCTAGGTACCAGCCCTACCATCATTGGTCAGGTCACCCCATTCACAGTCAGCACACCCAGGCACTGGGATATGGGTTCACATTACTATGGATGCACTATAGGTGGATCACTCCAAGGAGGGGGTCCACCAAAGGAGCAGCTGCCAGCAAATGATCATCTGCCCACAGCCCTAGTCGACCTGGGTCAGCCAGCATCCTGCCAAAATATACTGAGCATAGTTTCAGCAACACAGCCAGACTAATGTCTGGTTTCCCTAGACTGCTTCCTACCCCTACCTGTTCATAGGGCTTCATTGCTTTCAGGACCTCAGGCTCCTCAGGGTAGTCAGCAACCGGCACTTCCAGTGAGGCCTGCTTCTTGGGGTACTCGCCTTGAGGCAGCTCCTCACTCTATTTTTCTGGTGTCAGCTCCTCCGGGTATTCCTCCAGTGGCAAGGGTTGATACAGCTCAGTCCCTGGTTCAGGGGCCGCAGCAAGGCACTAGCATCCAACTTCTTCCCTGGCTCTCCCTCAACAGAGCTGGAGGCCCCTCCCCTTCTACTTCCTGTTCCGCCCCTCTGCTTTTGGCGCAAGGGGCGGGCCCAGCCTGACTCCATCCACCAGGGGGCGGGGAGTGGTTCCTCCTCATCAGCATCTTCAGGAGGCCACTCTGCATCTCTATACAGAGATATTAGATAAAAACATAAAATATTCTTGCTTGAATGTTGCAATACAACTTCACTACTTCAGAAGGAAAACACAGAAGACCCCAAAAGAGAAAGACAAAGCAGGCTGCTCACTAAGGCAGAGGGGGCTCAACTCTCCCCAGCTTGCTTTTAGGTTACTGTCTGCACACTTACTCTGCTAGGCTCAAGTTGAACACTCCCCCACAGAGCCCTTTAGCCTGCAAGCAGGACCAAGATAACAGCTGATATTTTTTACAGTTTTCAATACAACACATTCCTCTCCTGTAACTCCATTTGTGACGGGTTGGTTCACAGAAACCCCCTTGGGAGCTGCCAGCTGATGTGCAAAGGCCCCCTCTGTTTCTATTCTCCCCTGCCAGCTACAGGTAGTTCCAGCACAATGGCCTTGCTGATAGCCAGACACACCTATCTGCTCCAGACACAGACCAGAGTCTGAACCACCTATCCCAAAGCTGCAGGGTTACCTGAGAACAGCTCACAGAAGTCTGCTTGCCTTTAACACTCAGATGCCCAATTCCCAATGGGGTCTAAACCCAGATAAATCCGTTTTACCCTGTATAAGCTTTATACAGAGTAAACTCATAAATTGTTCGCCCTCTATAACACTGATAGAGAGATATGCACAGCTGTTTGCTCCCCCAGGTATTAATACATACTCTGAGTTAATTAATAAGTAGAAAGTGATTTTATTAAATACAGATAGTAGGATTTAAGTGATTTCAAGTAGTAACAGACAGAACAAAAGAAGTTACCAAGCAAAATAAAATAAAATACGCAAATCTATGTCTAATTGCACTAAATACAGATAAGATCCTCACCAGTTCCAAAATGTTCTCTTTTACAGGCTAATCTTCTTTTAGCCTGGGTCCAGCAATCACTCACACCCCCTGTAGTTTTCAGTTTCCTTCAAGTGTCCTGTGGGGGTGGAGAGGCTCCTTCTTTAGCCAGCTGAAGACAAAATGGAGGGGTCTCCCACAGGTTTAAATAGACTGTCTCTTGTGGGTGGAGACCCCCTCCTCTCCCTCTGTAGAATCCTGTCACAGAATGGAGATTCGAAAATCACATGGGCAGGTCACATGCCCATGCATGACTCAGGACTGCAGGTAGCAGCCATTACCCACATGCTGCCTTGAACGTCCTCAGGTAGACTTCTGATGTGGATTGGAATCTTCCAAGCTCTTTTGTCTGTTAAGTGCCCCCTGACTGAACACCTAATTTGCACATTCCTTTCCCAAGAAGTCATCAAATGTTCTAACTGAGGCCCCTTAGGAATCAAGCAATTACACAGCCAATGTTCATAACTTTGAACACACAAATGGTGCCTGCATACAACTAGGGTGAACATAACTAGTAGATCATAACCTTTACATAGATATGTACCTGGCACAGGCAGCACAAAACATATTCCAGTTATGTCATATTCCCACAAAGCCTTATGGGAGGTACCGTCACACCCTCCCCCTGAACTTACTGCCAGAGACTTGGACACTGTCCATGGCGGAGGCAGTACCCGTAAAATTCCTGTTTGTCTTTGATCACACTTCTTTTCAGTACCTTGAAACCATATGTCAGTTCTAGGGGTTTTAGCCCATTTTGAGGTTCCTGATCCCCAGATGCCTGAAAACAGGTTGGGGTGTAGCATTAACAGAATGCAGACAGCAATACCTGTTAAAGTGGAGGTGTCTTGACCTTTAACCACCAAGGCCATGAGGCGGTGTGCCTCAGTTTCCCCTTCTACACAGCAGCATGGGCCTGTTATGCTTTTGCTGCTGTGCCAAGCTTCCAGTCTATTTACAGGTATAGGCTGCAAAGCAACATGCTTGTGGGGCTGTCTTGTTACCATCCCTAGCATGTACAACAGTTTTCTCCATAAATCAGGTATGTTCCATGTTTTTAGAGGGTTTACCACTAGTATGAATTCTTTTGTTTTATCCCAGAGGTGAATCAGCAAAAGACACAAGGTTAACAGCAAATCTACGGTGGACAGGTTTTGTTCACTCAATTTGACCTGTTTAGCATCTATTGCATTTTCCCAGTTCTCTGTGCCTTCTGGAAGACACTCTGATTCAGAATCTTCAGCCTCTGTGGGGAAAGCTGCTAATTCAGGCATGTGTTTGGGTCTTTGGCCAGGAAAGGGTGTACTACAACCCTGCCTGCCCTCGGCCCCTCCCTCCGGAATTTCTCTGGGCTGGTCCCCGCCCCCTGGTAGAGTTTCACTCATGCAGAGATTTCCCCCCCCCTGTCTAGGAGAGAGAGTTTCATCTCTTACAAGTGGGGTAAGAACAGCCTTTTTCAATGGGGTGCTCTGTACCCCTTTGGGCACCTCACTTTCTGTTTCCAACAGGTCAGCTGGATGGGCCCCCCCCTCCGGGAGACTTGACCCCCAGGTTTCCCTTAAAACCTGATCTACAAGAGAGGGAGCTGGCATTTTAAATGCAGGCTTTTCACCCTCCTCTTGGGAAAGTCCCTCCCTACAAAAGGTGGGCAGACTCTCTGGCCCCCCCTCACCTTCCATCTGGGCTTCCCTCTCTGGGCTCCCCTCTGGGTCAGACACTCCTGTGTCCCCCAAAAGGGAAGGTGACCCTGCTCCAGCTGTGGGCTCACAGCTACCAGCCATGACAGACCTTTCACTGGCCAGCAAAATCCCCCCCCTTTCACTCGGGTTGGGCTGGCACCCAGCTACAGAGTCTTTGGGGTCTGTTCCCACCGCAGCAGTTACCAAGACCCCAACTTCCACCTTCGGGACACACGTCTCTGTGCACCCCAGGGCGGGCCCTGCCCCCTGTTGACCTGCAACTTCCTGGCAGTCAGCAGCTGGGGTGACCCCCCTGTTACCAGGTGGTACATCCCCCTCCCCCAGGGAGATGATTACGGGACAGGAGCTGGCTTCGTCCAGCCCCTCCCTCTGGAACTTCCCTTGAGCCCTGGGGCCACAGGAACTGGCTACAACCATCCCTGCCCCCGCAGCTGCTCCCTGTACTGCTGCAGAGGAATCTAAGAGACACTCTCCTATTCCCCCAGCAGTCCATGTGACTTCACCCTCCCCTCCGGGGCTTTTAGCACAAGATTCCTTCTCCCTGCTAACCAACCCTGGGACAGATTCTGCCACATTAAAGAAATCATTTCCCAGTAGAAACGGTGCAAAATTGTGTGCCACCGTTGCAACTGTCAGTTCAGCCTGCAAATCCCGAGTTTG
Organism: Platysternon megacephalum; assembly: GCA_003942145.1. Taxonomy (NCBI): domain Eukaryota; kingdom Metazoa; phylum Chordata; order Testudines; family Platysternidae; genus Platysternon; species Platysternon megacephalum. The sequence continues at coordinate 39,456 of QXTE01000724.1, forward strand.
CATGTGAACTTTAGCTAAAGGTGCAAGGACTTTGTAACCCCCAACCAGCTCTAATTCTGCCATTTTACCTGGCAACAAATCCTTCTCCTGAATCAGGTCCCTCCTGATCACAGAAATTTCTGCACCCGTGTCCCTTAATCCCATAACCACCTCTCCATTAATTTCGACAGCATGCATATGCTTATTGCTTGGTTGTGTGGAAGCAAGCTTTACAAATCCTGTGTGGAAAGAGGCCACAGCCTGGCTCTGAGAAGCTGCAGCTTCCTGTGTAACTTGCTGCCTGTTTTCACTCAGCAAGGGACACTTATTCCTCAGGTGCTCAGTGGACTTACAATGATAGCACCTCCTGGGCTCCTCTGCTTGCACAGGAAATTTGGGACGAGTACCAGGGGAATGGGGAGGTGACCGCCCAGCCTCTTTTTTCCCAGACCCAGGGATAAAACGGTGATTCTGCTTTCCCCCACCCTTATACCCCTCTGCCTGTGGTTTATGTTTGATTGCAGCTTGTGCTTGCTCATAAGAGTCTGCATACCCAGCTAATTCACCCAGTGCATTTACCTTTTTGTCCCACACATACTGTTTCACATCATCACTGCACATATTCAGGAATTGTTCCTGAGTAACCAGATCACACATCCCTTCGAAGCTTGTAACACCTTTCCCCCGCACCCACTTATCTACCAAATCTCTCATTTCATTGGCATAAGCCAGATTACTTAATCCAGATCCCCTCTTAAGACTCCTGAATTTAACCCTATAGGTTTCAGGTGTAACCTGAAACTGTTTCAAAACCAGTTCCTTAAATTTACCATAGTCTGAAGCATCATCAATAGGCATCTTATTGAATATGTCCAGAGCTCTGCCAGTCAATTTTGCTATTAATGTGGTCAGTTTCTGATCTTCAGGGATGGCATGGAGGGTGCACAGTCTCTCAAAGGTGATGAAATACTCGGCAATATCGCTGGACTCATCATACTGTGGGCACAGTCGCTCCCATTTGTGGATTTTTGGGGAAGTGGAGCCAGCAGGTGAAGGATTTTGTCTCTCCAACTCCAGAACAGCCAGTTCATGTTTCTGGGCCTCCATAACCCTCTTGTGGGCAGCCTCTTCCCTCGCTGCCTCCATCTCCATAGCTCTCTTGTGGGCAGTTTCCTCTACCTCCATAGCTCTCTTGTGGGCAGTTTCCTCTGCCTCCATAGCTCTCTTGTGGGCAGCCTCTTCCCTCACTTTTTCTGCCTCCACAGCACTAATTTCTAATTGTCTTAGCTCTACCCGTCTCTTATGTTCATTCTCTCTCTCTGTTGCTTCCAACCTAGCCAATTCGAGCTTGGTAGCTGTCTCACTAGTAGGCATCTTCCTGCTTTCTTCTGCTGGGCCACACCCCTCTGCAGTTCACTGAAACTGGGATAGACTCAGCTCAGGAGATTCTTAGTTAACAGAGACTCTCACAGTCTTCTGATCTTCCTTCTTACTTATTTTGCTTCCTTTTCTGTCCCTACTTCCCTTTCCCGAAATAAGCAAACAGAAAATAACAAACCAGTAACCACTTTGTCTGTTCTCCAGCCACCACACTTAAAACTCACTTAAAATCACTACCAGTATCTCAAAGCAATCAGCTGTGCACAGATCCTGTTCGACTACGCCACTGTGACGGGTTGGTTCACAGAAACCCCCTTGGGAGCTGCCAGCTGATGTGCAAAGGCTACCTCTGGTTCTATTCTCCCCTGCCAGCTACAGGTAGTTCCAGCACTCAAAGTCTTGCTGATAGCCAGACACACCTATCTGCTCCAGACACAGACCAGAGTCTGAACCACCTATCCCAAAGCTGCAGGGTTACCTGAGAACAGCTCACAGAAGTCTGCTTGCCTTTAACACTCAGATGCCCAATTCCCAATGGGGTCTAAACCCAGATAAATCCGTTTTACCCTGTATAAGCTTTATACAGAGTAAACTCATAAATTGTTCGCCCTCTATAACACTGATAGAGAGATATGCACAGCTGTTTGCTCCCCCAGGTATTAATACATACTCTGAGTTAATTAATAAGTAGAAAGTGATTTTATTAAATACAGATAGTAGGATTTAAGTGATTTCAAGTAGTAACAGACAGAACAAAAGAAGTTACCAAGCAAAATAAAATAAAATACGCAAATCTATGTCTAATTGCACTAAATACAGATAAGATCCTCACCAGTTCCAAAATGTTCTCTTTTACAGGCTAATCTTCTTTTAGCCTGGGTCCAGCAATCACTCACACCCCCTGTAGTTTTCAGTTTCCTTCAAGTGTCCTGTGGGGGTGGAGAGGCTCCTTCTTTAGCCAGCTGAAGACAAAATGGAGGGGTCTCCCACAGGTTTAAATAGACTGTCTCTTGTGGGTGGAGACCCCCTCCTCTCCCTCTGTAGAATCCTGTCACAGAATGGAGATTCGAAAATCACATGGGCAGGTCACATGCCCATGCATGACTCAGGACTGCAGGTAGCAGCCATTACCCACATGCTGCCTTGAACGTCCTCAGGTAGACTTCTGATGTGGATTGGAATCTTCCAAGCTCTTTTGTCTGTTAAGTGCCCCCTGACTGAACACCTAATTTGCACATTCCTTTCCCCAGAAGTCACCAAATGTTCTAACTGAGGCCCCTTAGGAATCAAGCAATTACACAGCCCATGTTCATAACTTTGAACACACAAATGGTGCCTGCATACAACTAGGGTGAACATAACTAGTAGATCATAACCTTTACATAGATATGTACCTGGCACAGGCAGCACAAAACGTATTCCAGTTATGTCATATTCCCACAAAGCCTTATGGGAGGTACCGTCACACCATTAATTAACAAACACAATAAAAGCCCTCACAAGTTTAACCTTATGTAGTGTCTGCAGTTTCACTGTGACCGGTGGTGCCTGCCAGGGAAAGACAATGACACCTGATCTTTGTGGTGTTCCTTGGAGATACCTTTTGGATCATCCCAAGCAGGTGCACTCTCCCTCTCCCTCTATTGGCCACCATTTCCTGGCACCATGTCCTCCCCCTCTTCTGGCCAGTGAACCCTACAATCATCTTTACTTGCTCTGGGGTCACATCCTACAACCAGGCTAAGCTTTTATCTGGTAACAACTAGTCAATGGACTTCTTCATTACCCCCTCCCCCAGTTTTACTTCTAGCAGATATGCAACTTCTTCCGTTATCTGCTTTCCCACACCTTTTACCCACTCTATTCCTCCCCTGCAATTTCTTACCAGCACTGGCTGCACTAGGAAAAAATACCTGGGAGATTTATGTTGAATGTTTTTCACTGTTTTCTGTCTTTCCTCGAATGCTTGTGGTTCGTCTGGTCTAAATAAATCAAATCTAGTATGTAACTGACATCTTAAAAACCACTCTGCTGGAATTTTCTGTGAGATAGACCCAGCTTGGTGTTTTTTTTCTTTCAATTACCCTACTGTCTCTGTTGTGCTGTACAACACTCCAATCCAATTAAAGCTTGTTTAGCCTAATTCCACCCATCAGTGGGGTGGCATTTCCTTCCCTTTTAATTAACTCTAAGGGTGAATAGATGCATTTATAAATTACAGTGACCGGGAGACTGCCTCTTATTCCTATCTGCCATGTTCACTTCATGTCTGGGCAGTTCCAGCCATGTTGTTGGGCCCTGGTGTGCCAGTGAAGCCTCTGGTCAAATGACTGCTCTCCTTTTCTTCTCTGTCACAGCCCACTAGCGGGGTGTGGCAGAGAGTCTGTGAGGGTCACTGTGGGATGTCATCATTGTGGAGCTGATTCTCCACTGCCTGGCACCTTGTGTTGTCATATACACTTGTGCAAAGTGTGTGTGCATAGCTACCAAATCAGAGTGGAATCAGAGATTTGACCATAGGCATGCGCAGTACATTCCTTAGGGATGCACCCAGGGAATTTTTTTAAAAAATTTTTTTTAAAGGCGAACATTTATTGAATACTCAATCATAAAGGACATTATTTCTACAACATCTATATTACACAATTTGGTGCTTATTGCATAATACAACAATCCATATTTTAAAACTAAAAGAGCGTATCATGCGATTAAATTAAAACGCAAAGCCACTTTTTTTTTGAGACATTAGGGTGTGCCTGGGCACACCCCGTCTGCACGCCTATGGACTTGACTCATCTAAATGGAAACATTCAGACACTGATTACACAGTGTCCAAATCACATGCAGGAGTGAAACACAACTGAATTCTTAGTGTCACTGCATAGAATCTCTTCCTCACACAGATAGTATAATGCTTCCCCAGCTATGGTGCTATATTAGGAGGCCAGCAAGCAGGGCCATCGAGGGGAGGGGCCAATGGGGCATTTGACCCTGGCTCCCCATTTGAGAGTCCCCCTCCCCAAAACTGAGTGGCATTGCAACCTGGCAAGTAGTGTTGCAGGGCTACTCAGGTTTTGCCCTGCTGGCCCTCCATCAGCCAAGCCAAATCTGAAGGAATCAAAGAATCATAGAATATCAGGGTTGGAAGGGACCTCAGGAGGTCATCTAGTCCAACCCCCTGCTCAAAGCAGGACCTAATCCCAACTAAATCATCCCAGCCAGGGCTTTGTCAAGCCTGGAGTGGCATTGTGACCTGGTACATGGGGACACAGTCCCACTCAAGTGTGGCCCAGCCATCCCTAAACATGGCCAAACCTAAGTGGCCCAGTCTTGCAAAATGCAACACCCAGAGGGGAGAGCCGGGCCGAGACCCATAAGGCAGGAGCTGCCACTGCGGGGTGAGTGCAGAGCAGGCTCACTCTCCTGCTCCCAACCCCGGGAGCCTCCCCTCAGTGTTTTCGTGGAAGGATGGAGGGCCGCAGTTTCAGATTTTTCCCCGGCCCCCAGTAACCTCTGTGTGGCCCTGCCAGCAAGATACGGTTCCTGGGAGGGAGGATAACAATGGCATCCACACAGAATAACTAACACATATCCCCTTTCCCCAGACTTCTATAGAGCAGTCTCAAGAGTGTACCATTAATGATGAGATGCAAAGAAACAGCGCTTCCTGTGCACCCATTACTGCTTCTTTCCCTTGTATGAAGATAGCTTCATAATCTTTTGTTGATTGGCCCTTTGAGAGGTGTAGCTTCTTTTATACCTTAGATCATGGTTGAAAACAATGGGAATACCTATCCCAAGGTAGATTTCAGATGGGTTACATCCTGCTTTCCTTTCTTCCCTTTACCCTGCAAGCAGGACCAGGATAACAGCTTGTAATTTTTACAATTTTCAATACACCAAATTCCTCCCCTTTAACTCCCTTAATTAACAAACACAATAAAAAAACCTCACAAGTTTAGCCTTATGAAGCGTCTGCAGTTTCACTGTGGCAGGTGGTGCCTGCCAGGGGAGAAAGTCACACCTGACCTTTGTGGTGTTCCTTGGGGATACTGATGGGGTCACCCCCAACAGGAGCACTCTCCCTCTCCCTCTCTTGGCCACCATATTATAATCAGGCTGAACTTTTATCTGGTAACAGCTAATTAATGGGCCCAGATGGTGTCTCTACCAGATATGTAACTGGTCCCAGTATCTGCTTTCCTACACCTTTTTCCCATTCGATCCCTCCCCAGAAATTTCTTACCAGCACTGGAAGAAATACCTGGGAGGTTTATGTTGTGTGCTTTTCACTGTTTGTTGTCTTTCCTTGAGTGCTTTTGGTAACTCTCGTAAAAATAAATCAAATCTAGTATGTAACTGACATCTTAAAAACCACTCTGCTGGAATTTTCTGAGTGGTAGACCTAATTCTTTGTTGCTTTTCTTTCAGTTACCCCACAGTCTCTGTGATGCTGTAGAATCATAGAATCGTAGAATCATAGAAGATTAGGGTTGGAAATGACCTCAAGAGGTCATCTAGTCCAACCCGCTGCTGAAAGCAGGACCAACCCCAACTAAATCATCCTAGACCTCCCCCACTGCAACTTGAGACCATTGCTCCTTGTTCTGTCAACTGCCACCAAGGAGAACAGTCTAGCTCCGGGGTAGGCAACCTATGGCACGTGTGCCGAAGGCGGCACGCGAGCTGATTTTCAGTGGCACTCACACTGCCCGGGTCCTGGCCACCGGTCCGGGGGGCTCTGCATTTTAATTTAATTTTAAATGAAGCTTCTTCAACATTTTAAAAACCTTATTTACTTTACATACAATAGTTTAGTTATATATTATAGACTTAGAGAAAGAGACCTTCCAAAAAACGTTAAAATGTATGACTGGCACGTGAAACCTTAAATGAGAGTGAACAAATGAAGACTCGGCACCCCACTTCTGAAAGGTTGCCGACCCCTGGTCTAGCTCCATCCTCTTTGGAACAACACTTCAGGTAGTTGAAGGCTGATATCTAATCCCCCATCACTCTTCTCTTCTGCAGACTAAATAAACCCAGTTCCCTCAGCCTCTCCTCAAAAGTCATGTACCCCACCCCCCAATCAATTTCATTGCCCTCTGCTGGACTCTCTTCAATTTGTCCACCTCTTTTCTGTAGTGGCGGGCCCAAAACTGGAGGCAATACTCTAGATGTGGCCTCACCAGTGCCGAATTGAGGGGAATAATCACTTCCCTCGATCTGCTGGCAATGCTGCCACTAATGCAACCCAATATGCTGTTATCCTTCTTGGCAACAAGGACACGCTGTTGACTCATATCCAGCTACTAGTCCACTGTAATCCCCAGGTCCTTTTCTGCAGAACTGCTGCTTAGCCAGTCGGTCCCCAGCCTGTAGCAGTGCATGGGATTCTTCCATCCTAAGTGCAGGACTCTGCACTTGTCCTTGTTGAACCTCATCAGATTTCTTTCATCCCAATCCTCCTATTTGTCTAGGTCACTCTGAACCCTATTCTTATCCTCCAGCATATCTACCTCTCCCCCCCGCTTAGTGTCATCTGTGAACTTGCTGAGGGTGTAAGCCAGCCCATCATCCAGATCATTAATATATCTGGAGTACTGTGTCCAATTTTGGTCACCAATGTATAGAAAGGATGTAGAGAAACTGGAAGGTATCCAGAGGTGAGCAACAAAGATGAACAAAGGGATAGATGCAAGCCATATGAGCAAAGGCTGAAAGACCTGGATATGTTTAGTATGGAAAAGAGGAGATTATGGTGGGACATGACCGAGGTCATCAAATTCTTGAAAGGCTGCCATGGAGAAGATGGAGAAAGTGTCAGGTGTATAAAGTTATGTTATGAAATGACCAATTTATAGCTCCCTGGGAACATCAAGCAGTGGTTTATTATGGCATCAGTCACGAAACACATCTTAGAATATTACCAGTAGCCCCACTCTGCACATCTGGATACAATGTGTATGGGTCAGCATGCTCAGAGCAAGGGATTACACACACTCCTTTACTTTATATTCCAACATTTGGTAACCAACTAAAGTTTCATGTAATTACAGAGAACTTTTTAGTTGGAAAAGTAGAGAGCACTAAATTTGTGGATACACTTTGGTTCATAGAGAAAAAGGATTTTTGTTGATATATTTATAAAAGAACTGTGAGCTTAATATACACTCACACTTTATATCTCAATAAAACCAGAAAGAATTTCATGGGAGAAAGAAAAGGTGAATTCCCAGTCCAAGGATATTCCCCCCTGCTGAATATTCAGGGCTAATGCAAACAATGGAGATGTGAGAGCTTCTCAAAAACATCACAGAGTATTTTATAATAGAATTAGGCAACCTAAATATAAGCATCCATAGCAGCTCCCTCTACAATAATATTTTCTTAGTAAACAGGTGCAAGGTGTAGAGGTTTTCATAGTGTAGCAGGATGTCAGCCCATACTGAATTTCTTTAGGAACTGATCTACTTATATCTTGTTAACTGCTTAAAACCTGCTCACAGCACACCGATACTGATTCCGTGTCTTTGAAATAGGAAGCAAATGTGCATTAACTTAGACTGCTGTTACTCTCAAAGCATTCTCTAAACATTAATGAATGAAACAACCTACCAAATTGTGAGGCCCTGAGTATTATTGTCTCCCTTGTACACATGGAGAAAGTGAAGAACAGGAAGCTTTGGTTGCTGTCCTAAGGAGATATGGGAATTTTTGGCAGACGTGGGATCCCAGGTCTCCTCAATCATTGTCTTGCCCCTGAGCTAACACTAACATTGCTTCTTCCATTTGGAAAGTTCCAATTCTTTTGAAATCCCTTTTATGTACAAGAGGGAATACAGATCGAACCAGGGCTGTCTCTCAAGCCCATGGAAATTGGAACGTTAAGGGAGATACTGGGCTCTGTATGGACTTTCCTTTCCTCCTTCTCTCAAGAATCAGATTTCTAATATGCATGTCAGTTGGGTAATAAAATGTAGTAGCTCATCCTGGCCAATCCTAATGGATTTTTCAAGGTGTAAAATCCTGTCTGTGCTAGATAAAAAGTTGTGTTTTAAAATGGGTTAGCTAACCCATTTAAATGAATATGTTTTAAAACACTATAACTCCAACTCTGGTTTGTGTCGGCGCTTTCAATCCTCCCCTTTACAGAGAGTCTTATCCATTTGCTGGATCAGAGAAAAGGCCCTGAATCCGTTTAAACTCCAGCTATTATTACAAAGGTCCTTTCTATGTCTGTTGGCCTCTGTAGAATCCAGTTTAAACTAGCATATGGGAGCCTCCCTGGATGTGGGGCCTCTCTGGGGGTGTGAATTTGCTCAATAACCCCCGCACATACACCTGCACACACGCACACACACACACACACACAAGCACACTGTCCTTAGTTCCTGCCGGGTTGTGGTTACCCTTTCTCGTGGAATTACATAAAACCCCTGGCCCAACAGGATTAATAAATTTAATACATTAAAATCTCCTAACTATAAGGGAGAAAATTGCCATATCTGTCACAATGTTAGCACAGTTAGTAACTGAAATTTTTGTTCTTTTCTTGCAGAGCAACTCCAGGAAAAAATTGGTATGCACTCTCATTTTTTTCTCAAGAATTTTGTACTTTACCAGAATGAGGCTCTGAGAATGAAATGAATACTTGGAGCTTCCCCTCACCCCACCCGGGGCTGGCTCCAGGCACCAGCAGAGGAAGTACGTGACTGGGGCGGCACATGCTAAGGGGCGGCATTCCATCCATTCTTGGGGCCTCACAGTCCGGGTGCTGTTTTTTTGTTTGTTTTTGTTTTCTTCGGCAATTCGAGCGGCTTTTTTTTGCTTGGGGCAGCAAAAATGGTAGAGCCGGCCCTGACCCCACCTCCATCTCTCTCCTAACTGGGTCAATGGCCATGAGGATTGAGTTTAATTAATTCCCCAAGGAGACCAGCTGATGACAATTTAAGTGTATCTTAGGAATGCACACAATTCCCTGACTGATTTGAGCTGTAATGCTGCATACCAGAAAGCTTGGAGACTCTGATTCTGGCCATTATCTTCATTCTAATTGTAAAAATAATCATAGGGTAAAACAAGCCATAGTCGCCTTATATGGAAAATTACCTTGAAACATAAAATACAGGTACGTCTGTCTCAGATATTGGTGCATATATTTTCATTACATTCATGTGGGTCATAATGAGGAGAGAGGGCACAAAGAGCTCTGTCCTAAACCATCTTATTCAATATTGGTGGGATTTTTCGACAGCCTGAGTGTCGTAGGAGCACAAGTCCCCCCGGGAAGTCTCCATTTCTCGCTCACTTGGGTGTTTTTGAAAATCCTCCTCCTTGCCTATGGGATACTATCGGCCCCAGCCTACGGCAGTGCTATGTTCCAGACTTGTTTATACATTATTTCTAGACTGTCCAAATGGGGCCGAGATGGGAGAAGTGACGTCAGTCATTTCTTCTGGATTTCAGTCGGAGTGAGGTGCCTAGGCACTTTAGAACGTCCAGCTAGGTGCTTATCTGCACTTTGAAGTGCCTAAATGCCTTCAATAATCTGCCTCTGCTTCCTAAGAAGCCCCATCAAGGCTGCCCTCCCTTTAGCCTCTGGCAGTTTCTCTGGGCAGGGACTGATTCTCTTTCCTGTTCCCAAGGAGGGATTTCCTCCCATCACAACCAGCCTCCACCGGAGCAGCTCAAAGCATGCTCTCAACATTAATGAATGAAACAACCTACCAAACTGTGAGGCCTGAGTATTATTGTCTCCCTTGTACACATGGGGAAAGTGAAGAACAGGAAGCTTTGATTGCTGTCCTAAGGAGATATGGGAATTTTTGGCAGACGTGGGATCCCAGGTCTCCTCAATCATTGTCTTGCCCCTGAGCTATACCAGTCACACTAACATTGCTTCTTCCATTTGGAAAGTTCCAATTCTTTTGAAATCCCTTTTATGTACAAGAGGGAATACAGATCGAACCAGGGCTGTCTCTCAAGCCCATGGAAATTGGAACGTTAAGGGAGATACTGGGCTCTGTATGGACTTTCCTTTCCTCCTTCTCTCAAGAATCAGATTTCTAATATGCATGTGTAACGATGCTGGTTCTGGCGGGACCCAACTGAGAGTGCCAATTCAGGACAAATTGCTTAAAACAGGGCAGTTACAGCCCAAGGCTGGGGTTTTTCCACCTCTAAGGCAAACCAAACCAGCCAGACTAAGAGGACTTTGGTCTCACCCCACTGGCTACCCACAAGTCACACAAGCAATTCCCTTAGACACTCCAGATTCCCAGTATCACCACCAGTGCCACTCGTTATGGGGACAAATGGTTATGAAAACCAATACCCCAGTAAAAGAAAAAAGGTTCTCTCGATCCCAAAGAATCAAGCCCCAGACCCAGGTCAATATACAAATCAGATCTTACCCACAAATCACGCTGTTGCCAATCCTTTAGAATCTAAAATCTAAAGGTTTATTCATAAAAGGAAAAAAGATAGAGATGAGAGCTAGAATTGGTTAAATGGAATCAATTACATACAGTAATGGCAAAGTTCTTGGTTCAGGCTTGTAGCAGTGATAGAATAAACTGCAGGTTCAAATCAAGTCTCTGGAGTACATCCCCCGCTGGGATGGGTCATCAGTCCTTTGTGTAGAGCTTCTGTTTGTAGCAAAATCCCTCCAGAGGTAAGAAGCAGGATTGAAGACAAGATGGAGATGAGGCATCAGCCTTTTATAGTCTTTCCCAGGTGTAAGAACACCTCTTTGTTCTTACTGTGGAAAATTACAGCAAAATGGAGTTTGGAGTCACATGGGCAAGGCCCTGCATACTTTGCTGAGTTACAAGGCGTATCTGCCTTCTCTCAATGGGTCAATTGTATAGCTGATGGTCCTTAATGGGCCATCAAGCAGGCTAGGCAGAGCTAACACCAACTTGTCTGGGATGTCTCCCAGAAGCACAGGATAAGTTTGAAATACAGACAGCATAGAGCCAATATTTATAACTTCAACTACAAAATTGATATACACATATAGACAGCATAATCATAACCAGCAACCCATAACCTTGTCTTAGACACCTCATTTGACCCCCTTTATACAAGATTTGGTGCCACTACGGGACTTTGGTTGCAACCATGTTCTATATGGTCCCAGTTCAAATCAATAACGTGACAGCATGTCAGTTGGGTAATAAAATGTAGTAGCTCATCCTGGCCAATCCTAATGGATTTTTCAAGGTGTAAAATCCTGTCTGTGCTAGATAAAAAGCTGTGTTTTAAAATGGGTTAGCTAACCCATTTTAATGAACATGTTTTAAAACACTATAACTCCAACTCTGGTTTGTGTCGGCGCTTTCAATCCTCCCCTTTACAGAGAGTCTTATCCATTTGCTGGATCAGAGAAAAGGCCCTGAATCCGTTTAAACTCCAGCTATTATTACAAAGGTCCTTTCTATGTCTGTTGGCCTCTGTAGAATCCAGTTTAAACTAGCATATGGGAGCCTCCCTGGATGTGGGGCCTCTCTGGGGGTGTGAATTTGCTCAATAACCCCTGCCCCCCCAACCCTGCACACACACACACACACACACACACAGTCCTTAGTTCCTGCTGGGTTGTGGTTACCCTTTCTCGTAGAATTACATAAAACCCCTGGCCCAACGGGATTCATAAATTTAATACATTAAAATCTCCTAACTATAAGGGAGAAAATTGCCATATCTGTCACAATGTTAGCACAGTTAGTAACTGAAATTTTTGTTCTTTTCTTGCAGAGCAACTCCAGGAAAAAATTGGTATGCACTCTCATTTTTTTTCTCAAGAATTTTATACTTTACCAGAATGAGGCTCTGATAATTAAATGAATACTTGGAGCTCCCCATCTCCCTACCTCCTTCTCTTTCCTAACTGCACCAATTGCTATGAGGATTGTGTACAATTAATTTCCCCACTTAAAAAAAAAAGGCTAACAATTTCAATTTATCTCAGGAATGCAATCAGATCAATTACCTGATTGATTTTAGTTGTAAAGCTACATACCTAAAGCGTGGCGACTTTGATTTTGATATTATCTTCATTCTAACTGTGAAAATAAGCTTGGGGTAAAACAAGCTATGGCTCCCTTATATGGAAAATAATTTTGAAACATAAAATACAATTACTTCTTTCTCAGACATTTGTGCATAAGTTGCCATTAAATTTATGGTCGTGATATTGAGGAGGGACAACAAGTCACTTTGCCCCAACCTTCTTACTCAGTGATAGTGGGATTTTGAGACAGTCTGAGTGAGCTAGCAGCACAAGTCCTCTTGAAAGTCTGTGCTTTTCAATTATTTGGGTGTTTTAGAAAATCCTACTTTTTGGCTATGAGCTACTAATTGTAACGTTAAGGTTGATACTGCCTTGTGTATGAACTTTCCTTTCCTCCTTCTTTCAGGAATCACATTTCACATGTTCACGTCTAGACTTAGAAAATAGATTGAGTGATAAAATTTTGTAGCTGGTCGTGATCAATGGTAATGTATTTTTAAAGGCAATAAATTTTGTCTATGCTAGATACACAGCTCTGTTTTAAAACACTTTAGCTAACCTATTTTAATTAATACATTTTAGTACACTATATATGAAATTCTGGTCCCGTTGGGAGTGTTTCCATTGATTTCAATGGAACCAGGGCTTCACCTCACCTATTTCCTCAACTAAGCAGGAAGTTACTGAGAAGTTTATGTGTCAGAATCTGGAATCACTGCATGCTCATGCTCCCCTTAAAGTCCTTGTGACTGTTGAATGTTCAAGGATCACAGAGACATATCTCATAAATCAAGCAGGATGTTATATTTGTGTACTTTTACTATTAATAAAATGCTTATTACTATATTTGCTTAATCTAGTTTCTTTCTATATATATCTCAATGTTTAGTCTGGTCTCACCACTAGGGTTTCTGGGTGCTTTACTATGTCTAAAATTCACCACAATAAAATCTTTTTTTTCCTCTCTTTCCTCCAACCCCAAAGTTAGAATATGCCTACTGTTAGGGCTTGTCTACACTTACATTTTATAGCGCTCTAACTTGCTGGCTCAAGAATGAGCGCTTTAAAGCGCTAGTGTAGACAGGCTCCAAGCGCTGGGAGACACGCTCCCAGTGCTTGGAGCTAATCCCCTCGTGGAGGTGGATTACCCAGAGTGCTGGGAGACCACACTCGCACTTTGAAGTTTCCAGTGTAGACATAACCTAAGTGTTTGATTTGGGTCATTTTTACTGTTACAGCAGGAAGGCTAAATCAGAGATACGAGTTTATATTTTCAGCTGAGAAATGAGGTTTGTGGGGATTCTTTCAATCAGTAGAGTATGGACAAGAAGAGCTTGGCATGGAAATCAATGGGACTGTGATTTGGCTCTGTGTGCATGTGTGTGTTTTCACAAGGCTGGCCTTGTGCAGCACTGGCAAAAGAAGAAAAATCAAGTTAATGATTGAGAAATATTTTCTGTTTATTTTCCTTTTTTAGAAAAAGCAAAACCTTCAGAAGCAGGTAATATTTCCTACATGCCATCTTCCACATCATACAGGGTTCACTCTCACTCAGCAATATTGGTAGAAAAGAGATGAAATAGTGCTTGGTTATTTCAGGCCCCAATTACAGAAAGTTATTACTGAAAAAGAGGAAATTTAAATGTGTGGTTTTTTTTTTTATAAAGGTCAATCCCAAATGAATTAAAAATGTTAATCTGAGTTGCTAGTTTTCAAAACATCTTACATTATTTTGTTGGTAATTGTAGAAAGGGGCTTAGTATTCACATACACAAACAAACATACAAACTCAAAACAGATTTGTCTGCATCACTAAAACATGGGATTAATATGGCCTACTATAGAACAACATTCTCATTTCAATAATATTAAGGGAGATGGGGAAATTCCAGTTTATGTTGGAAATCTCCAGAGTGGGAGGGGGTTCTCTATGTGTTCTATGATACTGCAGAGTCTTTGGAAAGATTGAGGTCATTGTGTAATGGCTCCTATTGACTTCACTGGGAATTGGATGGAACCCTTAGAAAGGCCCGGGCAAGAAGGTCTTTGAGGAACCAGAAAACTCATGCATGAATTAATCTTTTCTGACCATTTTCATGTCTCTCTTTCAGAACATGGTGAACTGAGAACTCAAATAGGTAAGAAGAATGTCTTCTCGGTTAATGAAGTAGACCACTACATAGTAATCTTATTTGAGATCACAGCCAGCACAGGAGTGACCAATACACAGAATGGTGGAAAATGGGGCCTATTTTCAAATGCTGATAACTTTGTGAAACAGTCACCTTTTGGGTGGAAAATGCCAGGCCTTTTTCTATGAACAAAGCAGATTTTTTTCTTTTTTTTTTCTTTTATCACTCTTTCTTTTGACTGAGAAGACTGTGACAATTCACCTGTGTATCTACATTGTTTTCTAAATGTTCTTAGTAGCCCTAAGGTCAACTTTTCATAGAATCATAGAATACTAGGGTTGGAAGAGACTTCAGGAGGTCATCTAGTCCAATCCCCTGCTCAAAGCAGGACCAACACCAACTAAATCATCAAACTTTTGTGAGTTTTCAGATTTTGTACAGAAACTGTCCTGGCTGATGAGTTTTGCTCAGTTTTGCTCTGGAAGAGGAGGTTGGTTTGGACTATTGCAAAGTTATGAGCTTCTGAAAATCATTTGTGGAGTTTGTGGAGTAAGTTATTCAGCTAAACATTTCAGTTCAGTATTGGAGTGATGCACATGCATCTATCATAGCTTTGCATTAGCTTTCCCATCACTAAAACAATTCCAGACAGGCCTGTTATGCTACGGTACTAGATACAGTCCAGCTACAGAGCTTCCTTCTTAGCCAGGTACTCACCAGATGTGGTCATCATATTTTTAATGCTCTGTTAGGTATGGTGGTTAGCTTAAATAAGGCATTTTATACACCGCACAATCTAGTTGCTGAAAAGTATAATATATTTTACTTTTCACTAAATCTCCCACTTTAAGATCTACATTCCTACCATTTACAGAATTTACACTATCTCGCTAACTTTGAAGTTCACTATATATCATTCAGTTAAGTTTCAGTGTATCATAGCAGGTTTCTAATTACACGATAACAATTCATAGCAGCTCGGTCATCTGGCTTTCCATTAGTAGCAATGATTGTCTGTGTGGGGTCTAGAATCCTTGAATCTTTTTCTTTTTCTGCCTTCGCCATCTGTAGAGTTTGCTGTGTTGATTACTCTTTGTAAGGAACAAACTGTAGATGTTCATGGCTTTTGTTGAACTCTCCACTTTTGGTCTCAATCACATACTATCTAGGTGCTGAATTCTTTTTCTTTACCACAGCCGGATCTGTCCTTCCATATTCTCCATCCAGTTTGACACACACACGGTCACCAGGTTCTAGACCCAGCAGGTCTCAGAGTGACATCTGTTGTAAAAGAGTCCATATGCTCTTTTAGCCTTTCTATCAAATTTCACTATGCTCTTCACTTTGGCGACTGTTCCAAAGTTACAACAGTCATTCTGAGCTGTCTTCCCGTGCATCTAGGCATTTGGCCCTCTTAGCTTGGGAGTTCTCTCTCCTTGCCTCAGGGGTCTTATGGTAATAGATTTTAGCATTCCTGCTGCATCTGTTAACAACTTCTAAGCTAATTTCTTGATTTTCAGGTTTGGTCAGTTACTTCTGGTTTTTCTGTCTCACCAGCTCAGACTGCTTTGCTATTTGAATAGCTGTGTATAGGGTTAGGTCTCTTTTTATCTGAAGCTGCTGTGAAAGGGTTTTGTCTGTTAACCCAATAACCAGCCTTTCTCTGATATTTTCATGTTTTGCATTCACAAAATCAGTTTTAGGCCAATCTATTCAGAGTTCTTATAAAACATTCAATATTTTCCCCTGGTTCCTGACTTTCCTGGTGGAAACATGCTCTTTCATAAACCACATTTCTTTGAGGGGTAACGTATGCATAATCTTTCTGACAGTCTTTAATACAGTAAAAGGATTTAAAGATATGCTCTGCCAGCTTCCCCATAGCATAAAGTAAATAAGATACCTGTGTATCTCCCGTTTCCTTGTGAAGCTTTTTTACAATTTGAAATCTTGCAAAACACTGCTTCCAGTCTGTCCATTGTGAAGGTTTGTCAAAGCTCAAATTCTCTGGGGCATTGAAGAGTGGCATGAGATAATACAACATTGTTTGTTGTTCCTTCTGTCTCCAACCTTCTGTTTCTGTTCTCCTCTGGTTCTAGTTAGGAACACCATGTCATGTTCCTTTCAAGGATACGGATTGTCCACAAGGCTTTCTTCTGAGTCAGGGACACAAGAGATGCACCAAATTCCTTTCTCTACCCCAACTCCTTGGAGATTCAGGCACAGGATCCTGGAAGCCTAAACTCAGCTTCTCTGGTGGGAGGGGGAGGTATATTGACCCCCACCCCCACCCCACAGGGGTATCCTTTTATTGCCCACACACTGAGTGAAGGGGAAAAGAATCTCCTCTGCCACCCGACTCAGGGTTCTTTACATTTTCACAGACCATCAGGCAGTCAGAGGGTCCCTGGCTGTAGTTACCTTGGTCATCTCCCAAACAGCTATCATACACTTCACCTGGGCATTTCTCACCCGGGGGTGGTTGTCACAGATTGGGCAGTGGACTGCAGCTGCCTCAGTGTCCCTAATTTTGGCTGGAGACACTGCCATCCCCATGATCTGTACTGCCCCTGGGTCCCTGGTGATGGAAGGTAGAGACATTATTTCCCTGATCTGGGCTTTAGGACTCAGAGAATTCCTCTTCAGGTCAGTAAGTCTTGTCCCTCCCTTGGAGAAGGATGCAGGTCCAACCCCTCTTTCCTCCGGTGTTTGTCTGCATACACTGAAGATGGAGCTTGACTCCTCTTGGACAGTGGTGGGGGCACCCCACACCATCCACCTTCCTCCATCAGTCACTCCATTTGCATTTTGTCTGACACAATCCCATGCAGGGCTAGAGCTAATTGAGGAGGCCTAATCACCCCCTTTGCTTTCAAAGCCATCATATCATTCCACAAAACCTGATGAGGTTCAACAAGGACAAGTGCAGAGTCCTGCACTTAGGATGGAAGAATCCCATGCACTGTTACAGACTAGGGACCGAGTGGCTAGGCAGCAGTTCTGCAGAAAAGGACCTAGGGGTTATGGTGGACGAGAAGCTGGATATGAGTCGACAGTGTGCCCTTGTTGCCAAGAAGGCTAACGGCATTTTGGGCTGTATAAGTAGGGGCATTCCCAGCAGATCGAGGGACGTGATCGTTCCCCTCTATTCGACATTGGTGAGGCCTCACCTGGAGTACTGTGTCCAGTTTTGGGCCCCACAGTACAAGAAGGATGTGGAAAAATTGGAAAGAGTCCAGCGGAGGGCAACAAAAATGATTAGGGGGCTGGAGCACATGAGTTATGAGGAGAGGCTGAGGGAACTGGGATTGTTTAGTCTGCAGAAGAGAAGAATGAGGGGGGATTTGATAGCTGCTTTCAACTACCTGAAAGGGGGTTCCAAAGAGGATGGATCTAGACTGTTCTCAGTGGTACCAGATGACAGAACAAGGAGTAATGGTCTCAAGTTGCAGTGGGGGAGGTTTAGATTGGATATTAGGAAAAACTTTTTCACTAGGAGGGTGGTGAAGCACTGGAATGGGTTACCTAGGGAGGTGGTGGAATCTCCTTCCTTAGAGGTTTTTAAGGTCAGGCTTGACAAAGCCCTGGCTGGGATGATTTAGTTGGGATTAGGTCCTGCTTTGAGCAGGGGGTTGGACTAGATGACCTCCTGAGGTCCCTTCCAACCCTGATATTCTATGATTCTATGATTCTATGATTCTGTCAAATCCAGGCCGACTGTCTGTATATCGGTCTGCCAATTGTCCCTTTATAATTACATCTTTAGGATTTTTGTCTGTTAACCAGAATCTCAGGTAGCTTAAACAGAGTTTATAGTTGTATGATTCAGGAGTCAGTTTAAACCTTTACAACTAAGGGTATGTCTACACTACGAAATTAGGTCGAATTTATAGAAGTCGGTTTTATAGAAATCATTTTTATACAGTCGATTGTGTGTGTCCCCACACAAAATACTCTAAGTGCATTAAGTCAGTGGACTGCGTCCACATTACCGAGGCTAGCATCGACTTCCGGAGCGTTGCACTGGGGGTAGCCATCCCACAGTTCCCGCAGTCTCCGCCGCCCATTGGAATTCTGGGTTGAGATCCCAATGCCTGATGGGGCAAAAACATTGTCGCGGGTGATTCTGGGTACATGTCGTCAGGCCCCCACTCCCACCCTCCCTCTGTGAAAGCAATGGCAGACAATCATTTCGCGCCTTTTTTCAGCCCAGATGCCATAGCACTGGGATCATGGAGCCCGCTCAGATCACCGCTGCAATTAGGAGCACTATAACCCGCACGCGCATTATCCTGGAGTATATGCAGAGCCAGAACCTGCCAAAGCAAAACCAGGCGAGGAGGCGACGGCAGCGCGGTGATGAGAGTGATGAGGAAATAGACATGGACTTCTCACAAAGTACGGGCCCCAGCAATGTGCAAATCATGGTGTTAATGGGCCAGATTCATGCCGTGGAACGCCAATTCTCGGCCCGGGAAACAAGCACAGACTGGTGGGACCGCATAGTGTTGCAGGTGTGGGATGATTCCCAGTGGCTGTGAAACTTTCGCATGCATAAGGGCACTTTCATGGAACTTTGTGACTTGCTTTCCCCTGCCCTGAAGCGCCAGAATACCAAGATGAGAGCAGTCCTCACAGTTGAGAAGCAAGTGGTGATAGCCCTGTGGAAGCTTGCCACGCCAGACAGCTACTGGTCAGTCGGACATCAATTTGGAGTGGGCAAATCTACTGTGGGGGCTGCTGTGATCCAAGTAGCCAACACAATCAAAGACCTGCTGATATCAAGGGTAGTGACTCTGGGAAATGTGCAGGTCATAGTGGATGGCTTTGCTGCAATGGGATTCCCTAACTGTGGTGGGGCGATAGATGGAACCCATATCCCTATCTTGGCACCGGAGCACCAAGCCAGCGAGTACATAAACCGAAAGGGATACTTTTCAATGCTGCTGCAAGCACTGGTGGATCACAAGAGACGTTTCACCAACATCAACCTGGGATGGCCGGGAAAGGTACATGACGCTCGCATCTTCAGGAACTCTGGTCTGTTTCAAAAGCTGAGTGGGAACCTGAGCCAGAGCAGGAGCGGGGTAATCACAGACCCCTACTGGATCATCCCTTTTCCTAACTTTCAGAAAACTTCTACTATCAGAGAAGCCCAGATTCAAGGTCTTCCAACCACCAAGGTTTTCAATCTCACTTGTTTACTTTTCTTCCCCTCCTCTCATTCGGATTAGCAAAAACTGCCAACTAGTTTTGACCTTGCTTCTGAAAGCCTGTTTTCTCATTGACCCTTACCTATGTGATGTTCTATTTTATTAATACATGGTGGCTGAAAGCACATAATATGTTTGCAATTGGCTTGATCATATTCTAGGGTACACACATCCCTCAAATCCAGGGTAACATTGTGAGTGTTGCCATTTATATCAGTGGAACCAGGATTTCACCTCAGCCATTTCCTTCATCTAAGCAGGAAGTTACTGAGCAGTTTATGACTCAGAGTCTGGAATCACTGCATGCTCAGTACTCCCAGTAAAGTCCTTGTGATTGCTGAATGTTCATACCTCATAAATCAAGCAGGCTGTTATAATTGCATACTTTTACTATTAATTAGCAGCTAATTTCTTTATTTGTTTAATCTGGTCACTCTCTCCCTCTCAACACTTATGCAGTGCTCACCACTAGGATTCTGGTTATCTTACACTTTCTAAAAGTCACCACAATAAAATCTCCCTTTTCTCTCTCTTTCCTCTAACACCAGTGTTGGAACATTCTTACTCTTAATGTTTGATTTGGTTTTGCTGGTCTGTTATAGCAGTAAAGCTAAATCAGAGGAACAGGTTTATATTTTTCATAGAATCATAGAATCATAGAATCTCAGGGTTGGAAGGGACCTCAGGAGGTCATCTAGTCCAACCCCCTGCTCAAAGCAGGACCAAACCCAACTAAATCAGCCCAGCCAGGGCTTTGTCAAGCCTGACCTTAAAAACCTCTAAGGAAGGAGATTCCACTACCTCCCTAGGTAACCCATTCCAGTTCTTCACCACCCTACTAGTGAAAAAGTTTTTCCTAATGTCCAACCTAAACCTCCCCCTCTGCAACTTGAGACCATTACTCCTTGTTCTGTCATCTTCTATCACTGAGAACAGTCTAGATCCATCCTCTTTGGAACCCCCTTTCAGGTAGTTGAAAGCAGCTATCAAATCGCCCCTCATTCTTCTCTTCTGCAGACTAAACAATCCCAGTTCCCTCAGCCTCTCCTCGTAAGTCATGTGCTCCAGCCCCCTAATCATTTTTGTTGCCCTCCGCTGGACTCTCTCCAATTTATCCACATCCTTCTTGTAGTGTGGGGCCCAAAACTGGACACAGTACTCCAAATGAGGCCTCACCAGTGCTGAGTAGAGGGGAATGATCACATCCCTCGATCTGCTGGAAATGCCCCTACTTATACAACCCAAAATGCCATTAGCCTTCTTGGCAACAAGGGCACACTGTTGACTCATATTCAGCTTTTCGTCCACCGTAACCCCTAGGTCCTTTTCTGCAGAACTGCTGCCCAGCCATTCGGTCCCTAGTCTATAGCAGTGCATGGGATTCTTTCGTCCTAAATGCAGGACTCTGCACTTGTCCTTGTTGAACCTCATCATATTTCTTTTGGCCCAATCCTCTAATTTGTCTAGGTCCCTCTGTATCCTATCCCTACCCTCCAGCGTATCAACCACTCCTCCCAGTTTAGTGTCATCTGCAAACTTGCTAAGGGTGCAGTCCACACCATCTTCCAGATCGTTAATGAAGATATTGAATAAAACCGGCCCCAGCACCGACCCTTGGGGCACTCCACTTGATACCGGCTGCCAACTAGACAAGGAACCATTGATCACTACCCGTTGAGCCCGACCATCTAGCCAGTTTTCTATCCACCTTACCGTCCATTCATCCAGCCCATACTTCTTTAACTTGCTGGCAAGAATACTGTGGGAGACTGTATCAAAAGCTTTGCTAAAGTCCAGAAATAGCACATCCACTGCTTTCCCCTCATCCACAGAGCCGGTTATCTTATCATAGAAGGCAATTAGGTTAGTCAGGCATGACTTGCCCTTGGTGAATCCATGCTGACTGTTCCTGATCACTTTCCCCTCCTTTAAGTGGTTCAGGATTGATTCCTTGAGGACCTGTTCCATGATTTTTCCAGGGACTGAGGTGAGACTAACTGGCCTGTAGTTCCCTGGATCTTCCTTCTTCCCTTTCTTAAAGATGGGCACTACATTAGCTTTTTTCCAGTCNGCCCATACTTCTTTAACTTGCTGGCAAGAATACTGTGGGAGACTGTATCAAAAGCTTTGCTAAAGTCCAGAAATAGCACATCCACTGCTTTCCCCTCATCCACAGAGCCGGATGAGGGGAAAGCATTCTTTCAGCTGAAGAATGAGAGTTGTGGGGATTCTTTCAATTAGTAGAGTTTGGCTGTCACCCAGCTTCCACTGAAGTTAAGAAGAAGTTGGCATGTAAAACCGTGGGAACGTGATTTGACTCTATGGGTGTGTGTTTGGTGGGGTGTCTGCATACGCACGTGCATGCCCTTGTGTAGAACTGACCAAAAAAATCCACATACCGTTAATGATTGACAAATGTTTTCTCTTTACTGTCCTTATTTAGAAAAAGTAAAAACTTCGGAAGCCAGTAAGATTTCCTACATACCTTCTCCCATATCGTCCAGGGTTCACTCTCACTCAACCACATTGACAGAAAAGAGAGGAAAGAGTACTTGGTTATTTCAGGCCCCAATTGCAGAGAGCTGTGACTGAAGAAGAGGAAACTTTAAATACGTGTTTTGTTTTGTTTTTTTAATGTCAATTCCAGTTGAATTAGAAAGGTTTCTGACTTACTAGTTTTCAAAACATCTTATGTTATTTTGCTGGTAATTGTAGAACAGGGCTTAGTATTCACAGACACAAATACACACACACTCAAAACAGATTTGTCAGCATCACTAATACATGGGATTAACATGGTCTAGTACAGAACAACATCCACATTTCAGTAATACTAAAGGAGCTGGGAAAATTCCAGTTTATGTTGGGAATCTCGAGAGTAGGAGTGGGTTCTCTATGTGTTCTATGATACTGCAGTGTCTTTTGAAAGATTGAGGTTATTGGGTAATGGCTGCTACTGCTTCCATTGGCTTCACTGGGAATTGGATTGAGCCCTTAGAAAGACCCAAGCAGGAAGGTCTTTGAGGAACCAGAAAACTTGTGCATGAATTAATCTTTTCTGACAATTTTCATGTCTGTCTTTCAGAACATGGTGAACTGAGAACTGAAATAGGGAAGAAGAATGACTTCTCAGTTAATAAAGTAGATCACTACATAGGACTCTTGTTTCAGATCACAGCCAGCACAGTAGTGTCCAATATACAGAATGATGGAAAATGGTTCCTATTTTCAAATGCTGATAACTTTGAAACAGCCACCATTGGGGCTCCAAATGCTTAGCCTTTTTCTCTGACCAAAGCAGGTTCATTTGCTATTTTTTTCCTTTTCTCTCTCATTCCTTTGACTGGGAAGACTTTGACAATTCACCTGTGTATCTACATTATTTTCTAAATGTTCTTAATAGCCCTCGGGTCAACTTTTCTAAGGTTTTCAATTTTGTACAGCAACTGCCCTCGCTGTTCAGTTTTGCTCTGGAAGAGGAGGTTGATTTGGACTATTGCTAGTTATGAGCTTCTGAAAATCATATACCGAGTTTGTGGAGTAAGTTATTCAGCTAAACATTTCAGTTCAGTATTGGAATGATGCACATGCAACTATCATAACCTTGCATTATCTTCCCAGTCACTAAAACTGTTCCAGACAGGCCTGTCATGCTACTGTACTAGATATGGTCAAACTACAGAGCTTTCCTTTTGCGAGGTACACACAAGATGGGGTCATCATAAGATCCTTTAATGTTCTGCCAGGTATTGGGGAAGTTAGCTTAAATAAGTTAATTTACTTACAGTGCCACCTAGTCACTGAAAGGTACATCTTCCTCTTGTAGTTCAACATTCCTGCCATTTACAGAATTTACTCTTTCTCGCTATTTTTGAAGTTCACTATGTATCAGTCTGTTAAGTGTCTCTGAATCATACCGGTTTTCTAATTATATGTGCAGAATGCATAGCAGCTTGGTCATCTGGCTGTCCATTAGTGTCAATGAGTGTCTGTGGGGTCTTCTTCATGTTCTGCCTTCACCATCTGTAGAGTTTCCTGTGTTGATTTTTCTTTCTAAGGAACAAACTGTAGATGTTGATGTCTTCTTTTGAACTCCACTGGTGGTCTCGATTACATATAATCTGGTTGCTGAATTATTTTTCTTCCGTTCCTTTATTAAGCTTGTTTATAATTCAAAATGATGTAAATATTTGTTCCATTCTGTCCAGCATGAAGGTTTGTCAAAGCTTCAGTTCTCTGTGGCATTGTAGAGTGGCATGTTGATGAGATTGTGCAACCTTTCTTCTTGTTCCTTCTTTTTGCAACTTTCTGTTTTTCCCTGGTTGTGCTCTCCTCTGACACAAGTTTATTTCTCACACATCATGTCCAGTGCCAGATTTGGACTGGCCACATGTCTTCCTTCGAAACCAGGTACACACCACATGTGTTCATCATAAGATCCTTTCATGCGCTGCCAGGTAT
Source organism: Platysternon megacephalum (assembly GCA_003942145.1). Classification (NCBI taxonomy): domain Eukaryota; kingdom Metazoa; phylum Chordata; order Testudines; family Platysternidae; genus Platysternon; species Platysternon megacephalum. The sequence continues at coordinate 63,638 of QXTE01000724.1, forward strand.
GGCTCAGGTTAGTTTAAATAAGGTATTTTGCACACCATGCCAATTACTGGCTGAATAGTATAATACAGTTGAACATTCCATTACAAGGCACGGAAATTCAGGTTCTAGTAAAAATCATCTTCTTCCTTTGCCTGTTTCACCCATTAAAATGCCTGCAGCCCATCGGGAAGGTGTGCAAGAGTGAGAATCAAGAGATCCAACTTGTCCAGAAGTCAGCTGAGGAAATAGTGTCAACTTGAAATCTATACAGGCCCGTAAATCATGACTGGAACCCAATTTACAGTTGTGTTCCTGATATCTGTCACAGAGTACAGCTGCTTAGAAGTCACTAGTTACATCAATATAAATCATAGAATATCAGGGTTGGAAGGGACCTCAGGAGGTCATCTAGTCTAACCCCCTGCTCAAAGCAGAACCAATCCCCAGACAGATTTTTACCCCAGTTCCCTAAATGGCCCCCTCAAGGATTGAACTCACAACCCTGGGTTTAGCAGGCCAATGCTCAAACCACAGGAGTATGTGAGAGAAGAAATAGACCTAACTGCTATTATTTAGATAGCTAAATCATAATATCAATACTAATATTAATTTCAACTCTAGATGAGTAAATTATGACTAAACTATGTAATTGGAAGGGCTCCTTAATTCTCCTTATTTTGGGGTAGTGGCTGACATTACAGGAGTAAAAAAAATGCCTAAAACTTATTCTAATGCATTCAGTATGATCTTATACTTCTATAGTCTTATACCCCAATCTTGCAAGTGGGTTTGTGAAGGTGGACACTTTTGTCTACACAAATCCCCACTGACATCAGGGAGGATCCAGTCAGTCAAATATCTGCACATGTGCATTTATTTACAGGACTGGGGACTTAGCAAGAACCACAAAAAAATTGAAATAGTGATAGACACAAGGAGCTCAGTCTATTTGGCTTAACAAAGCAAAGGTTAAGGGGTGACTTGATTTTCTATAAGTAGCTACATGGAAAATAAATATTTAATAATGGGCTCTTCAATCTAGCAGAGCAAGGTGTAACATGATCCAAGAAGTTGAAGGTAGGCAAATTCAGGCTGGAAATAAGGCATACATTTTTTACAGTGAGGGTAATGAACCATTACAACAATTTACCAAGGGTCATGAGAGATTCTCCATCACTGACAATTTTTAAATGAAGATTGGATGTTTTTCTAAATGATCTGCTCTAGGAATTATTTCTTGGAAGCTATATGGCCTTTGTTGTTATACAGGTTTCTTCTGGCTTTAGATTCTATTAATCTATTCATTTTAAAAGGGTGGATTCTTCTTTGAGTGATTGCACATGTTGATTCTACTGTAGGTGTGTGCGCACCTCATGCAGAATGCTGGAGATTTTTTTCCCTCAGTGGTACATGTCAGGGTGGCTTGAGCACCCTCTGTTACTATGTGCTACTGTCTGCGGGTATAAGAGGCCACAGCCACAACCTCAGTTCCTTCTTACTGCCAGTGACAGTTCATGGAGCGATTTCAGACTTGTTTATTCAAGTGCCTTCCTCACTCATTGTAAATAATTGTGGTTAATTATTGTTTGTTCTTAGGTAGTTTCTTATATAACTTAGTGTTAGGTTTCTGGGTGGGTTTTTTGTTTGTTTTTTGTTTGTGTGTTTTTGTTTTGTTTTGTTTTGTTGTCCTTTGGAACAATTTCTTCTGTTTCAGTATTGGGTTTGAATTCAATGGGAGGGGTAGAGAATGCTCTGGCAACAGAATCAGCAGAGTTGAGTACCAGTATTGAAGGGACCACACCAGTGATTTAAGGATTAGAGAAGCATGGTCCTATTTTATTTTGGATACGACTCTGGGGAGCAAAGGAATTGGAGGGGAGGCATAAAGAAGGGATTGCTTGACAATTTACTGACACCTATGAAATGGAGTAATAGTCCTTTCATTTTCCCACCCTGTGTCTGCCTTGTTTATGGAGACTGGGAGCTCTAGGGGCAAAGACTTCCTCTTACTATCTGTATGGAGAGTGTCCTGCATAGCAGGGCATTGATTGCATTGTTCTAGATGTTAGTGTTATACAAATAAACAATAATAATACTCAGTGACTGTCTTTACCTCTTTAGTTTAAAATGCTTAAAGACTACATTTGTTAGGTCTGCAGAGTTTGTAATCTTCTTCCACCAAAAGTATCTGGTTCATGAAGCTTAGAAAACATGTCAAGTATTTCTGAGGCTTCTAAGTATCTCAAATTTCGGTTGAAAGGCAATTTTTTTAAAAGAATGTATATGCTGTAGTTTCTTTGGGCTTGGATCCAGGATCTTTGTCCATGTTATTATCATGATGAGACCATTTTCAATATATGGATCTATCTCAGGGTTCAAATTTCAAACACCACCTGTTTTGGTTCAGTCACAACTCTAATACTAATTCTAATTTATAATGGAATCCTCACTCTACTACCACATCTATTTCTCTCAAAGATTTGAATAATTAGTAATATAATTACATAATTCAAAAGTTTTCTATAAAGTTTTACTATGATGTTTAAGAGTCAACAATTAAATGAAAATGTAAGTCCAGCAGAGGACAACAGAAATGATCAGGGGACTGGGTCACATGACTTACGAGGAGAGGCTGAGGAAACTGGTCTTGTTTAGTCTGCAGAAGAGAAGAGTGAGGGGGGATTTGATAGCAGCCTTCAACTACCGGAAGGGGGGGTTTCAAAGAGGATGGAGCTTGGCTGTTCTCAGTGGTGGGAGATGACAGAACAAGAAGCAATGGTCTCAAGTTGCAGTGGGGGAGGTGTAGGTTGGATATTAGGAAACACTATTTCACTAGTAGGGTGGTGAAACACTGGAATGGGTTACCTAGGGAGGTGGTGGAATCTCCTTCCTTAGAGGTTTTTAAGGTCAGGCTTGACAAAGCCCTGGCTGGGATGATTTAGTTGGGGTTGGTCCTCCTTTGAGCAGGGGGTTGGACTAGATAACCTCCTGAGGTCTCTTCCAACCCTAATCGTCTATGATTCTATGCTTTAAAAATAGATATAATTTTTTTTTTGTCTTAGCAGAGACAGCTGATCCAGCCGAGGGTATGTTTCTATTGATTCCTACATATACCACAAGAATGGGTTTGTTTTATTACTTGCTTAGGAAAGCTAAATCCTCTAGAAGTTAGGGAAGCTAAAACCAGTAGGGTTTCTCAAAGACCAGTAGGGTTGCTCAAACACTGGGCAAGGGAAGGAAAGTCTTGGATTGGGTTTTTTTAGATGAATACTGTCTATTATTTTCTACCTATATAAGAAAATTCCAGAATTGTCACTCTGCCTGTGTATCACTCTGAAGCCTAGAATATCTGTTGAGTCAGTGTAATGTGATGGAAACAGCTACATGTATGGTTGAGAGAGCTCTTTTTGTTCACAATATCACCAGATTCAATCATCGCTGGAATCATGATCTGTTTCCATCCAGTTTTTAAGTTCCCAGCCATTGAATTACATCTGTGTGACAGCGACAGCATGGGTTTCCAGCTAGTTCATATATATAGGCTCTTTGCAAAAATAACAAAACTATTTGACATTTTTGTGGGATTTTATATGTTCAAAGCACTGTACAAACATTAACTACTTAACCTTCTCAGTCCTCCTGTGATATAGGCAGTCAAGTATTATCATCCCAATTAATCAAAGAAAGACACAAACAAAGCCAATTAAAGCTTTTGCAATGCCTCACCATTGTAGGAACAGCCATGTGCATTCATTTCTTTAAATGTACACTTGCATAACAGAGACTAAAAACAAAGTGTTACTCAGAGATTTATTTTCTTTACTTGTGTGACTAAGATTTTGTACTACTACTAAGACTACTCACATAATAGAGCTGTACCCTGACATTGGATATTGCTGCCACTAAGTACAGTAACCTCAGGATTGGAAAATTCCCTATGCACAAACTCAGAATATGGTGAATCAGACCTCTCTGCGGCCACCTAGCCTGTGCAGGAACAACAGGCCCATAATGTTGAACTGCTGCTTCTCCTGCATGAGGAGACAGGCAGCAGAGATGCTCTACAGGGGACTCCACAACCCTGCCTGCTGTAGAGCACTTTTGTGTTGCAGTTCCCTCCACAAGAATGAGGAATGGGCAATTTGGATTGGGAGCTGGTCAGTCTGACTACAAACAGCATAGATACTCTGGCTAAACTGAGTTCATGTGAGGTATGCAACATACCACTACTGCAGCCCAGAACTCACTGCCAAAAAATACAATTGAGAGGGAAAAGCTTAGTTGGTTTCTAGGAAAGGATTACATCCTTACATGAATAAAAATATTTCTCAAACTGTGATTCCTGGAGCAGTTGCTGTTGGACTGACCACATGGTGTTGAGTCTCCTCTTGGTTTCCACATGCTAAATTCCATTGAAGACAGCTAAAAATATACTAAATTACATCCCTAAAATTGGTTTTCCATGTAAGCAATTACTGTTATTGTCACATGGATGTTATTTGATTGCTGTTGGACGGAGAGGTGTCCATGGGAGAATATCTGCACTATGAAAAAGTTTTAGAACCACTGATCAGTAAGTATATCCACTGTTACATTAGATAAGATAAAAGTATACACAAGTTATATACCTTTTTGCTTCAGGGCAAAAGGCAACCGCTAACTGATAAAGTTGGGAAGAAAATTTTGTTATGGACATGTTTATTCCATAGCTGCTTCCTACAGGGTTTATTTCTTAAACTTTAAACATCTGATGTGGGCCACGGGATGGAACCCATGTCTGATCCGGTCTGTCAATTCCTGTGTTCCTATCAAATGCTGATGATAGAATTTTAAAAATGCAACCAGGATACTTAATCCATGGCTAGATGAAGATAATAAAGCATACATAAAAGTTATGTCTGAAGTTATACAAGTTGAGTGAACCCATGGTATCAAGATATTATTGAACACAACACTTCTTCTCAACCATCTCTTAAAGTACTAGGTTACAGGCTCTGTGACAAATGGAAAGTTCATTTACTTTCAAGAAATGGTTTCTGAAGCAATGGCCTTACAACATATGTTCGAGGGTCTAACTCACAGGTGGTTGGCCAGGGCTCCCTTCAATGTATCTCAGTTAATGACACTGGACAGAAAGGCGCCAGAGACAACTGTAAGGTTTGAAACATGAAGCTGGATCTGAATTTCTTTGCTGTCCCCTTTCTCTATAATTGCCCACACTAAAACCTCAGATCTTGATCTCCTTCTTCCTACCCCTAACTGAATTTCTGGGGCTTAGATTGGGATCTGTATTATGTGACTGGGACCCACTGCTATATTAAATATATCTACAAAGAAAAACATCAGTGCCAAACCTGGAGCAAACAGTTAGCTGTTATTGCCATCTTTTCCAAACTTAATTCAGGCTGGCTGTCATCAGAGCCAGGGTTGTATGTGGAAGACACAAGACACATCCCTAATTAATATATCCCCATCTAAGGAGGGGATTACATAAAATGATTGATCTCCATTTTGTGTTGACTTCTACAAACAAACTAAGCTTCCTTCTGAGAGAGAAAAGGAATAGTGAGAGAAAGGATAGATAGAAGGGAAACAGATATTAATTGCTAAGGTTTATTTTTATCATTATTAATTGCTAAGGTTTATTGTTAATTGCAATGTGCCCTTGTTGCCCAGAAGGCTAACGCCATATTGGGCTGCATTAGTAGGAGCATTGCCAGCAGATCGAGGGAAGTGATTATTCCCCTCTATTCGGCACTCGTGAGGCCACATCTGGAGTATTGCGTCCAGTTTTGGTCCCCCCACTACAGAAAGGATGTGGACAAATTGGAGAGAGTCCAGCAGAGGGCAACGAAAATGATCAGGGGGCTGGGGCACATGACTTATGAGGAGAGGCTGAGGAAACTAGTCTTGTTTAGTCTGCAGAAGAGAAGAGTGAGGGGGTATTTGATAGCAGCCTTCAACTACCGGAAGGGGGGGTTTCAAAGAGGATGGAGCTCGGCTGTTCTCAGTGGTGGGAGATGACAGAACAAGAAGCAATGGTCTCAAGTTGCCGTGGGGGAGGTGTAGGTTGGATATTAGGAAACACTATTTCACTAGTAGGGTGGTGAAACACTGGAATGGGTTACCTAGGGAGGTGGTGGAATCTCCTTCCTTAGAGGTTTTTAAGGCCCAGCTTGACAAAGCCCTGGCTGGGATGATTTAGTTGGGGTTGGTCCTCCTTTGAGCAGGGGGTTGGACGAGATAACCTCCTGAGGTCTCTTCCAAACCTAATCGTCTATGATTCTAAGGTAATTTCTATCCAATCTGCCATCTCACAAATTAGGAAGATAAGTAAAGAAAACTATTAATCCCTGCCTTGTTGGAGTTGTCTAGTATCTAGAATAATGAAACATATTATTAGTTCTTCTGGTTTTTAAAAGTAAATAATGGGTATGCTAAAACCATTCTGGTCATTTCTTTATACTGCAGACTGTGACACCAGGAAAAAAAATTCTGAGTGTAAAAAGAATAAAACTTTTCAGTGTATCTGAAGCATGTTATTTTGTTAAGTAGCTTCTGTAATATTGACACAACCTATAAGGAATGTCCACAACATTAATTTCCTTTAAGTTTTGTCTCCTGAGCTTCATCATTAACACTCAGATTTCAACCATATTGAAAAATGTAGGTATAAAACACAAAAGGCCATATTTTTAAAAGTAGTGAGGTGTTGCAAATCCATCATTTGTTCAGAGGGATCCATGCTGCAGCAGCATGTTTGCCACACATGCAGGGAGTTCAGGGAGTTCTCAAATTCTTGCCCTACCCAGCTTCATTGACTGGTGTGGAGAAGTCTTTGGCCCACCATACTGTATTCACTTTTGAACAACTACAGGGGTGCTAAACAGGAGCAGGGACTATGCTTTCCATTGAGAATGTGAATAGTCCTGGTTAGAGATGCCTTCTGTGTCTACATAGGAGGGCATTTAGCTGAGAACAGCAGTTACATATGTGACGGGTTGGATCACAGAAACCCACTTGGGAGCTGCCAGCTGATGTGCAATGGCTACCTCTGTTCCTGTTCTCCCTGCCAGCTACCGGTGGTTCCAGCCCTCTGTCTTGCTGAAGCCAGACACACCCATCTGCTCCAGCACAGACCCAGAGTCTGAACAACCTGTCTCAAAGCTGCAGGTTTACCTGAGAACAACTCACAGAAGTCTGCTTGCCCTTAGCACTCAGATGCCCAATTCCCAATGGGGTCTAAACCCAAATAAATCCGTTTTACCCTGTATAAGCTTTATACAGGGTAAACTCATAAATTGTTCGCCCTCTATAACACTGATAGAGAGATATGCACAGCTGTTTGCTCCCCCAGGTATTAATACATACTCTGAGTTAATTAATAAGTAGAAAGTGATTTTATTAAATACAGATAGTAGGATTTAAGTGATTTCAAGTAGTAACAGACAGAACAAAGTAAGTTACCCAGCAAAATAAAATAAAATACGCAAATCTATGTCTAATTACACTAAATATAGATAAGATCCTCACCAGTTCCAAAATGTTCCCTTTTACAGGCTAATCTTCTTTTAGCCTGGGTCCAGCAGTTACTCACACCCCCTGTAGTTTTTAGTTTCCTTCAAGTGTCCTGGGGGGGTGGAGAGGCTTCTCCTTTAGCCAGCTGAAGACAAAATGGAGGGGTCTCACACGGGTTTAAATAGACTGTCTCTTGTGGGTGGAGACCCCCTCCTCACCCTCTGTAGAATCCAGTCACAGAAGGGAGATTCGGAATCACATGGGCAGGTCACATGCCCATGCATAACACAGGACTTGCAGGTAGCAGCCATTACCCACATGGTATCTTGCATGTCTCCAGGAAGACTTCTTATGTGGATTGGAACATTCCAAGATGCATTGTTCCCCGACCGGGTACTTAACCTAGTGAATTCCTTCCCTAAAGAGGCTGACCAAATGCCTCACAAACCTTACCTAGAGATTAAGCAAGTATACAATCCATATTCTTAACCTCAAATACAAAATGATATATGTGAACAAAAGGGATGAATAGATATAGTAGACCATAACCTTTACAGAGATATGTACAGGCAGCACAAAACATATTCCAGTTATGTCATATTCCCACAAAGCCTTATGGGAGGTACTGTCACAACATACTTTCTCCATTTTTGAAGAAAAGAACAATTCTGTTTCAACTAATTCTCTGTGCATCTCCACTGACTTTCATCAGAGCCATTTGTGCTTATTCAAGAGAGAGTTTGACCTCTTTTCTGAATTCTCAAATATTGATTTTCAGAAACACTACAGGGAAAAGATTGTAAGTATTTATGGGGCTGTCTCATAGTTTCACATAAATGGAATAAATAAAATGATAAGGGAAAATGCTATAATGGCAAAAAAAAATTATTTCTTGAACTTTGCCTTCTTCCTTCCTTCACCCTCAGCTCACATATGTCTCTTACTGCCTAAGGATCACATTTTTTTTTACTTGCCATTGGTATTTGCCAGCTTCAGACTGTGTGGCATCATTTTCAGAGCTTCTGAGCATTCATGACTCCAGATTAATACAACAGGAGATACAGGCTCTCTGAACACAAAAGGTCTCATATTACACACTGACAATCAGTAGCCACTACTGAAAATTTAATTCCTAGGTGGGCAACAGCAAAACGGAGCTCATCTTAGACTCTGAATAAACTTTTACATTTTACTTAATTATAATATTTCTGTTAATGTTTACTAACATTTTTTATTTTTTTCCTCATATTCCAAATATTTTCTTCATCATTCCCTTTTAATCTTTCAATGTGCTATATTCTCTTTCTCCCAGTCTGTTTTAGTCCTCTCATTTCTCATCTTATGGCACAATATAACAATGAACTCTAGATATAGATACAGATATGTATATCCCTCACACCCTAGGTCAAATAATTGATGTACTTTGTCTTGTGTCATGTCTTAAACACTTGCCTTAATTCTGGATTTCATAGTGCTGCAGAGCAAGTTACATCAAGCTAAATTTGGGCTTTAAGCCTCTCACACTTAATTTTAACTGCTCAGTAACTATATTCACACTCCACAGAAAAGGGGGGTTAGTCATTTTCAGATGAATTTGTAAACATTGCTGCTTTGATTCTAACCTTTGTTCTTGTCCCGTAGGTGATCTCCAGGAGACATTGAGTAAGTTGCAATTGATTTGTGAACAATTTCACTCACACAGAAGCAGACTTTGTGTTGAAATTAAGAACCATTAATGTATTCATCTCACTGTCCTTAAAAAAAATCATCCCTGATTCAGATGGCTCTCTCTTTAAATGTGTGGAAGAAAACCCACACAATCCAGGAAGTGAATTCATGTAATTAGCTAATTATCTTTCTTGATAAAGCTCACTAAAAATTGAAGTGTGGGCATGATGGAGGAGGCAGTGGCTCAGGTTAGACACCCAATTAAAATGCTGCCCAACCCCATTGGTATGTACTTGATCAGAGGGCTCATTCACTTCCCCGGGCCACTGTAGCCACAGCACTGTTTTTAGGCACAACCTCGAGCAGACCTGTCATGTGTACTTACACTGAAGCTGGAAATCACACCTCCCAGCTACTATGCAGATTTCAACAAATTCAGAAAAATAGTATTCAAGGTCCCAGGCAGAGACCAATTAGAAAGAAAAGGAGTCAAAGGGGGACTGGCAGTTGTTAAATGATGTAATACCAGAGGCTCAATATCAAGCTATTCCGATTCAGAGAAGAGCCAAAGGAGACCAATGTGGCTGCACAAGGAGCTTTTTAGCTATCTAAAAACTAAAAGGGATACACACAGGAAATGGAAGGAGGGGCAAGTCACCCAGGAAGTATACATGGGAATAGCGCAAGTGAGTAGGGACAGGATCAGGAAAGCCAAGGCAAGGAATGAGTTACAGCTGGCAAGAAATGTTAGCAACAACAAGAAGGGGGGTTTCAAATATGTCAGACAAAAAAGGAAATTCAGGGATGGTATGAGTCCATTGCTCAACGAAGAAGGTGAGCTGGTAACAGAAAATTATAAGAAGGTGGCACTGTTCAACGCCTACTTTGCTTCAATCTTCACACAAAAAATAACATGTGACCTAGTGACTAAAGAAGTTACCATAGATAATAAAGGGGAAGGAATGCAGATCAGGATAAGTAAAGAATACATCAGAGATACTCTGACTAACTTGAATGAATTCAAGTCAGCAGGGTCTGATGCTACTCACCCCAGGATGGTGAAGGAATTAGCTGAAGAAATCTCAAAGCCACTGGCAATAATCTTTGTAAATTCATGGATGACAGGAGAGGTCCCAGAAAAATGGAGAAGGGATAAGGTAGTGTCCATATTTAAAAAGGGAGGAAAGGAAGAGCTGGGTAACTATAGAACAGTCAGCCTGACATTGATACCTAGGAAAATATTAGAGCAATGTATAAAATATTTAATTTGCTAATACCTGGAGGATGAAGGAGTAATCACTAGCACCAAGCATGGATTTACTAAGAATAAATCATGCCAAACCAGTTTGATTTCTTCTTTGAAAGGGTAACTGGTTTTGTGGATAGGGGAAATGTGGTTGACATAATCTACCTGGACTTTAGCAAGGCTTTTGACACAGTCCCACATGACATTCTGACAAGTAAACTGGAGAAATGTGGGTTCAGTGAAACTACCATTAAGTGGATAAATAATTGGTTAAACAATCGCAAAGTGTAACTATTAATGGAATGAGTGGAAGGAGGTCCCAAGTCGGGTTCCACAGGGATCTGTTCTGGGTCCAGTGTTATTTAACATCTTTATTAAAGACGTGGATGTACAAATAGAGAGCATACTGATCAACTTTGCAGATGACACAAAGCTAGGAGGGTTTCAAACACTTTGGAGGACAGAGCTAAAATTCAGAGGGATCTGGATAAATTGGACAACAAAATGAAATTCAACAAAGACAAATGAAAAGTGCTACACTTCAGAAAGAAAAACCAAATGCACAAATACAGAAATGAGGGATAACTAGCTTGGCAGCAGCGCTCCTGAGAAGGATTTGGTAGTTGTGGTGGATCACAACCTCATCCTGAGTCAACAACATAATGCTTTTGCAAAAAAAGCAAATGCAATTTTAGTTGCATTAACAGGGGCATAGCATGCAGGACATGGGAGATAACAGTAGCTCTCTACTCAACACTGATTAGGCCTCAGTTGGAATTCTGTGTCTAATTTTGGTCACCCATATATAGAAAGGTCATAGAGAAACTGGAAAGGATCCAGAGGTGAGAGACAAAGATGATCAAAAGGATGGAATGCGAACCACAGGAGCAAAGGGTGAAGGAACTGGGTATGTATAGTTTGGAAAAGAGGAGCTGAAGGGGGAAAAGGATAGCAGTCTTCAAATCATAGAATCATAGAATCTCAGGGTTGGAAGGGACCTCAGGAGGTCATCTAGTCCAACCCCCTGCTCAAAGCAGGACCAAACCCAACTAAATCAGCCCAGCCAGGGCTTTGTCAAGCCTGACCTTAAAAACCTCTAAGGAAGGAGATTCCACTACCTCCCTAGGTAACCCATTCCAGTTCTTCACCACCCTACTAGTGAAAAAGTTTTTCCTAATGTCCAACCTAAACCTCCCCCTCTGCAACTTGAGACCATTACTCCTTGTTCTGTCATCTTCTATCACTGAGAACAGTCTAGATCCATCCTCTTTGGAACCCCCTTTCAGGTAGTTGAAAGCAGCTATCAAATCGCCCCTCATTCTTCTCTTCTGCAGACTAAACAATCCCAGTTCCCTCAGCCTCTCCTCGTAAGTCATGTGCTCCAGCCCCCTAATCATTTTTGTTGCCCTCCGCTGGACTCTCTCCAATTTATCCACATCCTTCTTGTAGTGTGGGGCCCAAAACTGGACACAGTACTCCAAATGAGGCCTCACCAGTGCTGAGTAGAGGGGAATGATCACATCCCTCGATCTGCTGGAAATGCCCCTACTTATACAACCCAAAATGCCATTAGCCTTCTTGGCAACAAGGGCACACTGTTGACTCATATTCAGCTTTTCGTCCACCGTAACCCCTAGGTCCTTTTCTGCAGAACTGCTGCCCAGCCATTCGGTCCCTAGTCTATAGCAGTGCATGGGATTCTTTCGTCCTAAATGCAGGACTCTGCACTTGTCCTTGTTGAACCTCATCATATTTCTTTTGGCCCAATCCTCTAATTTGTCTAGGTCCCTCTGTATCCTATCCCTACCCTCCAGCGTATCAACCACTCCTCCCAGTTTAGTGTCATCTGCAAACTTGCTAAGGGTGCAGTCCACACCATCTTCCAGATCGTTAATGAAGATATTGAATAAAACCGGCCCCAGCACCGACCCTTGGGGCACTCCACTTGATACCGGCTGCCAACTAGACAAGGAACCATTGATCACTACCCGTTGAGCCCGACCATCTAGCCAGTTTTCTATCCACCTTACCGTCCATTCATCCAGCCCATACTTCTTTAACTTGCTGGCAAGAATACTGTGGGAGACTGTATCAAAAGCTTTGCTAAAGTCCAGAAATAGCACATCCACTGCTTTCCCCTCATCCACAGAGCCGGTTATCTTATCATAGAAGGCAATTAGGTTAGTCAGGCATGACTTGCCCTTGGTGAATCCATGCTGACTGTTCCTGATCACTTTCCCCTCCTTTAAGTGGTTCAGGATTGATTCCTTGAGGACCTGTTCCATGATTTTTCCAGGGACTGAGGTGAGACTAACTGGCCTGTAGTTCCCTGGATCTTCCTTCTTCCCTTTCTTAAAGATGGGCACTACATTAGCTTTTTTCCAGTC